>JAAIXJ010000345.1:77421-145516 GCA_013403705.1 Heliconius hermathena
TATTTTACATAAAGTCTGATATATTTATCTGTAAATTGAACAATTGAGAATATTTCTAGGTTTCCTATTTTTACCCAAAATAGTCGCACTCAAAAAATCGTATTTAATATTAAATTAAAAACTAAAATCAATATAAATTAAAAAAAAACAACTAAATTTATCGTTGGCTCATTCTGTGATGCGAAGAAAGAGCACGTGGGTAAAATCTGACATCGCAACATCTTGCAGCACACAAATAGCACCAGCTTGCTCCCATTCGCGTCGCAAAATGTATTGGCACATTACTTATCCCAGATTCGGTACTTATGTACGTATATTGACGAAACTAATATAATACATTAGTATTGTCTATTATCATTTAATTTTCTGTATTTGTCAATCACGTAACATTTGTTATTTTTATACAAAAACCCAGTGCTCATCAAACAAAAATAACAATTTTAATATAAAAATAAATAAAAGATAGACTTGCCATAATAATCATTTTAGAGGGTGCAATTTTTTTAATAAATATAATATAAAAATATATTTTATATGAATTGGTAATTAAATTAAAATTAATTGTAATATTTTTTTACTACTATGCTTCACCACTTGAACGCCGTACAATAAAGACTGTAGTAGGTAATTGGAACATATTTGTATCATTTAAATTTACAATGTATGTGAGAGTTTTATCGATCTAAATAATAAAAATAGGTATCTGTAACTTAGCATGCGCAATCACTAACGCCCAATATTAATTATCTATTTCTTACGTCAATCTTCGATTGTTCCATATATCTATCCAATCTAGAGATTGGATAAATATATGGAACAATCGAAGATTGACGTAGGAGATAGATTATTAATATTGGGCGTTAATGAATAAAAATGTAAACTGAATTGACTTATGTATGTATGTCCAAATACCTTGAAAACCGGGAGACGCATAAAGATGCATTGGGACAGCTACTTTAACAACATTGACATTTGTTTGATTATTTTTCTACATAAATATTTATATCTTGCATCATCGAAATATTTTGCGCTTATTTCAATCAAAATAAAGCCTTGTTGGCCATGAAATTGTGTCGATAATTAAAAAATACACACGACAAGGTATTACTAAAAACTTAATCATTACTGTGAGTTACGAAACATCCCGTTTAATATTTTTACTAATTTGAATTGATAAGCTAATTATAAATGGTATCCGCTCTATGTAAATAATTACCAGACTTAAACATGTACTAAATTTAGCATTGCATTTAAATACATAGGCAATGTATAGTTATAAAATAAGTAAATTTTTTTAATGTTTTGTGCGTTTGTAACTTTAATATAAATGGGGGAAGGACTGCCTTAACAGTAGGTTCCCTCTCTGCCATATGCGGGACACAGCGTGAAGCTAAAAAAATATATCTATAACCTTTCATGTATGAAAGGTCAGTATTTTAATAGATGACATATAATACGTGTAAAATACGATTTCTAAAAGCTATAAAATAAGGAACAACAACAAAAGCAGCTTCACACTTCATGAAAATGAAGATGCTGAGGTGGACATTCGGCGTAACGATATTTTTTATGACTACACCAAATGGCATCTTTTTCATTGAGTTCATTATTGTCAGGATAAGGTTTGAGTAATATAAATAATAAGAACACTTTCAAATTGTAATATTTATGTGTGTAGGTTGGAGTTTAATAACATATAGGCGGAGTCGAAACCGCTGAACGACGCCAGAGAAACCGCGGGCTTGTGATAGTTTAAAATAAATTTCTTTCTTGGTCCAATTATAAAAAACATGCATTTTTTCTTAAAAGATTACAATAGTAAAGTTAAGGAAAGGTGTAGCATAAACTTGATTGTGTCGCCTAGGTGTACCTATATAATAATATGTTAAATACGGAAGACACGTAAAATTTATCCTTTATTTGTGATATGTAAAGAATTCGTGTAAATAGTTTGTGCTTACGTTTTTTAAATAATACTTATTTATTGAATAATATTATAATTATTAATGATAATATTATTTTATAATTTCCTTACTAAAATAGCTTGAAAGCACAAAATACCACTTTAAAATGACTTATATACATATAAATATTTATATATTATTGTATATAAGTTATTTATAAAAAAAGAATTGCCTGTATTGTATTGTATAATATTATTTTAAGACAAAATGTATTTTTTTATTCTTGTAGTCGAGCAAGGTAAAGCTCTGTCCTTGCGTACGGTCAGTTCGAATGTCGGCGGAAGACAGATGTCATCATGCGTGAGGAGAATTCTAATTATGCACATAGCAAAATTCCTTGTTACAATTGTTTCCTTGATAAACAAATTATTAATTATAAATATTATGTGATTTTAATAATTCAGTGTTTCATTCTTAAAATTTTACACACGTACATATAACACATATAGATATTATTATATTAATACTGTGTAATATATAAGTTATTGATATAGACTTGTTTTAAAACTTTTACTCATTAAGGTACATTTAAATTAATTAAGATCAATTAAGATGACCGTGTTTCGATACTGCTTCGCAAATACTATAATAGTGAACAAGTCATCCTTGACTAGTTTTAACATGGCAGTTCTTAATACTTTATAATTTATATGATACTGAATAAATAATTTGGTATCTGTAATGCACATACATATGTATATTGCAGTAAAAGGATTATTTATATACGCTTTGAAAGGTTCCTCAGTGGTCATTTTTAAAAGGAATATACGTTGTTAGTTTTATAATAATTATTGCTTATGGTTTCATAACCATATTTATAAATAACAGGTTCGTTGACCTTGCAGAATATTAACTTGTATTAATTACGCAATAACAAGTAATGGTAAGTTGTAAAAGCATTCGATTAAATGTCTACAATTAAATATAAACAAAGAATCTCGAATGGAATATTTATATTTCTACGGTATGATGGCATCTATTATATAGATAAACGGTTGTTTTATAAGGTCAAGGTAAAGACCGAGCTTAAAATCTATAAAAATTGTCATTTTTTATCGACTGTACTGTTATAATTAAACTTACGGAAAATTGAAGTTTAGACTACCGTACAAGAAAAAAAATTAAGTCGTTTTTTAATATATCAAAATAAAAGAAATATTTTTAATAAAAAAAAATCTATTACAGATACTTCACAAGGTCTACCTTGGTACGTTAAAACGTATTGGGTACTGTACAATATTACTGTTCCAGTTGCTTTCCTCATCACGTTGTTTTATTGGGCAGTACTGAGAGCTCGTGAGTAATGTGAATTAATTAAAAAAGCTAATAACCATGACGTTTCTCAAGCAAAATGCTCATTTTTTTAAAAATATAATAAAGACATTTCTTATTAAATATTTGACATTTAAATACAAAACTCAAAAAAATACGCAATATAAAAGTTGTAATTAAATATTAATATGTTTATAAAATAATTTTGTAATATCAGTACATTCTCGAATGTAATACTGTACGATGGTGAACGTCAAAGAAATTTATAGTTTGAATATTTACTTAGGTGCAGCTGGAAAGAAGATGAACTACGCACCAAATCCAATTTTGGATATCATGTTGCACGGTATGAACTCCGGCCTGATGTTCATAGAACTTATTTTCTCGGTGCATCCCAGCCGTCTTCTTCACATCATGCAGCCTCTTTATTTCTCGCTGGCTTATTTGCTGTTCACCGTGGCATATTTTATTGCTGGAGGACACGACCCGTAAGTATAAATAAATTTAATTTTATTTTCAATTTATTTTATAATTATGTTATAGTTACTAGGAAATACTTCTCAACATTGTTATACTCAACATTTTATGTTGTTATTTTTTATGTCTATTTGATTTTGGTATAATATTTTCCTTGATATTATTCTAAAGTAACTTATATGATTATTTGGAAAGATTTCCATTTTATTTTTATTAATAACACTTTTACTTTTACGACCAGAAATTATATACTTACATCGATTCATATATCGAAATCCATTTTTATATTAAAAAAATATATTTTTCAAGTGCAATTGTAGAAGATTAAACAAGTTGTTATAAAACGTAATTAAAATTTGTTTTATATGAACTATTTTAATTTGTACATGTAATTACAAAATGTAGAGGCCAGTCCTGGCGCAGGGGCACAAAGTGTGACTGTAAAGTCGAGTGATTGTGGGTTCGATCCCCACTCGAGGAGATTAATTAATGATTTAGTGTCGAGGCAAACCGCAGCGTTGAGTTCTAACACTCAACATGCAATGCCTCCAGAATTCGATGGAAAGTGGGGAACAGAGTGTCTTAACACTAGGTACCCTCCGCCTACCCTGCTGTGTGCGGGATACAGTGTGCAGCTGAATTATTTATTTGTTTTTTTTTTTCATTTGTAACATGAGAATATAGATACGTTGATAATTGTGCTTGATAGTTTAACCACCTTAATGAAAATTGATCCATCAGTCACGAAATAAATACGAAATTATTAATTAACAAAATGTCACTATAAAATGCAGTAAACATTTATAATAAATATTGAATAGAATTAATTTTATATTTACTGACCAATTGACATTTTGTAGTAGCATTTCAGGTCAATGTCAATATACATACCTCTACATATAAACACGATACGTATAAAATTAACTTAAAAATGCAAACTATATTAATCTCTATTCTAATAAAAGTATTCTCAAACGTATAACAAATTATGCCTAAAATTAAGATAAAAGTATATTACAAATCACCAGTCAATCAAAAGAAAGATATCAAGTAACGCCCAATATTAATAACCTATCTCCAACGTCAATCTTAGATTGTTTCATATATCTATCCAATCTCTAGATTGGATAGATATATGAAACAATCTAAGATTGACGTTGGAGATAGGTTATTAATACTGGGCGTAAGTCAACAATAACGGACAAGATTAAAGTAACTTTTACTTTATCTTTTCTATTTATTTTTTTAGGATGTGTAAACACTTATACATTATTAGTAATCAGGGAGAAATTATAAATAGGTTATATAATTTACACCGTCCTCCATGTCTGCCTCAATCCGTTAATATGATTTGTGAGCTAAACAGCAATATCGTACTTGTGCATTGCATATCCAGACAGACAAAATATCTATGCGAATATAATAAAACGGAAGAGTTGGTTTGTTTTTTTTTGTTTGTTTGTTTGTTCGTTTGCTTAAACGCTAATATCTCTGGATCTACTGGTCGGATTTACTGTTTGTTTGTTTTGTAAGAAAGTTACATTTTTCAGGAGTGCTATAGTCTATATAACACTATTAGCTACTTCTTCGTTAGCCTTAAATAATAAAATAACAAAAATTAGGAACGCCAACAGTTAATTTTATGTCAGTATGTTGTACTGCAAAAATATTCCTAGTGGTATAGTGTCCTTCTGCCTACCCTGCTGGATACAGCGTGAGGCTAAAAAAAGAAAAGTAACCATAAATATATAACCTTTCTTAAGTGTTATTTTTACATAAACGCATTTACATGTCCTGAGTTAGACTAACTCTTGTTATATAGAAATAATTAATTATATTTTGAAATATATTACATTGGGCATGGATAGATTCACTAAAAATATATTCTGAAAATGTTTCACATAAATTATATAGGTAAAGCTGATAAATCTTAATTTATCTTTAAAATTTAAATGCACACATCCTTTTCTCAATCTCACTCAATATAGACACAATATTTTAGTATCTACTGTTTACACATTCGTAGTAATTTTGACAATGAACGGGCACCTTGTTTGTGTTTAAGTTAAGAGACTCTTACGCGTATTTACAAAGACCTTTTGAATAGGCTAACGTACATATTTACAATGACCAGTTACAATTTTATCTTTACTTGTGTGTAACTGTGTGAACGTATTTCTCATTATAATGAACAGAAAAAAGTTTAACTAATAAAAAAAATATTACGCTCGATTTTGTGGACTTGAGGAAATTAAATATTTAATATTTTAATTTCTTCGCTATGGTGTAGACGCAAAGCGTGACTTTGAAATTCATCACTCAATATGCAATGGCTCCAAAATTCGGCAAAAAGGAGCCTAGGCTCCCTAGGAATATGTATATGTAGGAATTGTTACTGTTATCTAAACTAAGCGTCACTGTCCATAGTCCAAATGTTCTAAGTTATTGAATTATATATTTACTTTTGGGTCACGCCAAAATTCATATTATATAGATAAATAAAAATCAGCTTCACGCGGTATCCCGCACGCAGCAAGGTAGAGGGAACAGGGGGGAGAGAGGTAAGGTAGTGTTAAGACACTCCGTTCCCCACTTTCCGCCAAGTTCTGGAGGCATTGCGTGTTGAGTGGCGGAACCCAACGCCGCGCTTAGCCTCGACACCAGAGCGAAAAAATGAAAATATAAATGTAAGTAAATATTTCATTTCCTCGAGGAGGGATCGAACCTACAATCAGTCGATTTTACAGTCACACTTTGAGCCCCTGCGCAAGGACTGGCCTCTTTTTAAGAAGCTATGAACACCATATGTAATGCAAATAAATTTCCGTTTCTTTAACATCCATTTTATCCGTTGATACATCAGAATACTATAGCATAATCAATTAATTATTGTGTAAGAAAGTATCTATCTATATAATTTTTGCTATATATGTAAACATTATCTTTTATTATTTTAAATAATAAAAAGCTATTGCCACCTCTTAAAGATGGTTCCTTGAAAGATGGTATCGAAAAAAGTTATTAGATTTTTACTTTTCATATGTTATGGATTTGCGAACTTATTTCAAATAATATTACAAATACGTGACCTTAGTATAAAGATTCTAATCGGTTATATCAAGACTGTTGAAGAAATTGCAAAATATTATAGTTATAAATTGCATATTAGAAACTTTGAATTAATTATAGTAGTTTGTCATTGACCTTTTCCATGGAAGAGCGTTGTAGGGTCATCACAGCAATCATAGTATAAATTATTATAAACACTTAATAGGGCAATTAGACACTAAGCGGAAGTAAATCAATGTTTTCTACCACTAGCAAAGTGTTCCTAGTTTTTTTAAGCAAAACTTCTTAGAAATTATTTATTATCTTTCTTATATCTGATGCTATTAAAATGGCTATGATAAGCATATTTATACTAACTAATATTTTGTTATTTATAAAAAATACGTCGGTGACGTAAGCGTGAGATTCATGTATTATGTTATTTTTTTTAATATTATATATTACAAAAATATTAAATACCTATATTTGAATTTATAATTATGAGTAATCGAGCTGTGAGCACCAATGAACAATTTTACAATTCTTAGATTATAGATAAAAAAATATTTTCTTTTTTATCATTGAAGTGTTCGGAATAGAACCGTGCATCAGAAGTACGTTATTTTATATTTTGCCCCCTTTTCGGTGATAAGTTGACAGACAAAGCGGTAAGTATATTGATTATTAATGGCAAGCTACCTTTTGAAGATGCAGTAATATCAACGATACAGAATATCAACGATACAGAATGTTGATGTGGAGCAGCGGAAAACACTTAGTTGTACAACAAAGTAAAACTTTTTTCACTTCACTTCACTTCAAC
Source organism: Heliconius hermathena (assembly GCA_013403705.1). Lineage (NCBI taxonomy): Eukaryota > Metazoa > Arthropoda > Insecta > Lepidoptera > Nymphalidae > Heliconius > Heliconius hermathena. The sequence continues at coordinate 85,006 of JAAIXJ010000345.1, forward strand.
AAACTTTCACTCTGCCCAAAAAAATAACACCTCAGAAGATTCAATAGGTTCATCTTTGCATTCTCCAAAAGCTGAAATTACTACTCTGCCTCGGTCCTTCAAAAGACATTTTCATAGTGACAAGAAAACGTTGTACTACCAGAAGCAGTTCAGCAGTTCATTTGGCCAAGACCGTTTACATCAAAAAATTAAAACCGAATGTGGTAAATTTAACAAATTTATGTGTAAGAGCAATAATTTAACAATTTTGACAGCAGATTTGGAAATGTATATCTTGTTGTTTTCTAGAAGTCTAATAATAATTGGTATATATATATAATACAATTCTTATATCACTTCATTATATATTATAATACAATTTATTTTTTATTTGATTTGTATTAAGTATTTAGTTTGTATTAAGTTGAAGTATTTAGATGCAACTAGCTAAAGATTAAATATATTAATGCATGTAAAATAATATTATATTATATTCAATTGATTTTATTACCAACTGAATTGTGTGAAATTACACTGAAAATACGAGTATATATTATATCATAAATACATATTAACATAAAAAATCCGCTACCGTACCGCTTAATAGAAAGCAAATAAGCAAACAACAAACCCATAGATAATTTCAATAGTCCTACGCAATGTTACGTACACATATTGTACTCACAATTAGAATTCGTGCCGAAACAAAGGTCTATATAAATCTTAGGAAGTTACTTCATTGTGTAGAAATATTGCATTCTGCGATAACCTTAAAAACCAAATATTATTGTTATTTTCAACATATTTAATAGGAATAAGACATAAATATATATATAAATTAATTGTTTTGAGATATGATCATATATTTACCATAATATGTAATATCCCATCAGAAATATAAGAGCCAAGTTAAATGTTAATGCGTTGTTCTCGAATCCATCGACAAAAGAATAGAAGATCTATAAATATGGGTGCCGAGTCCTGTGTTTGCTGAGAAAAAATTCAAGCTCTAAATTTGACTTTGAGGCCAACGAGCGGCACAAAGTGTGACTGTAAAACCGACTGGTTGTGGGTTCGATCTCCATTCGAGGAGATGAAATCTTTACTTAAATTTATATTTCTATTTCTTCGCTACGGTGTCGAGGCTAAGCGCGGCGTTGAGTTCTGCCACTCAACACGCAATTCCTCCAGAAGTTCGCAGAAAGTGTGGAACGGAGTGTCTTAACACTAGGTTTCCTCTGGCCACCCTGCTGTGTGCGGGATACAGCGTGAAGCTGATTTATTTTATTTTTTAAATTTGACTTGACAATTTGACAATTACTTACAGTACAGGCTCTGTTATGTTTATATGTTAGTGTGCTTTCAGCCTGTGTTATTGTGTAGATATCTTGTTTGATCCTTGACAGAAAAAAAATAGCCAAGTTTTGAGTTTGAGTACTTTTGACACAAGATATAAGCTCCTAAGGTCAAATTATATATTCGAAATAAATATTTTTCAAACAATAATAATCCTAACGTCGTTCTTGTTTGTTAGAAACATTATTATCCTTAAGCCAAGGCAAATACTATAATCAAAATGATGAGTTAGTTAAGTCAGTTGCCACTGTGAATACTAATATTAAAGTCATTGACTGTCGAGATAGAGCATGGACGACTTATTATATCATTCCTTGCATAATAAAGCATATAAGTAGAAATATTTTTGGAATACATGTAAATCAACGGAGCAAAATCCAAAATAAACCTAAATGATAAGGCTTATCATTTCTACTTATATGATTTATTATGGAAGCTACCCTAAAAATATATTTGAAATAATAGCAATAAAAAAGTATATTTCTAATTCAAAAAATTGTGTTTAGACGTACAAACATGTAAAATTCATAAAATTTTATCAATTTTTATTAAATATTCTTAAAAGATTTTAAAGATTACGATTTAAAGCACAAAATATTCCGTTTAAATAAACGGAATATTATATACTTTAATTAATTACGCAGAGAAATTCTAGCAGCAAAAATCTTAAATTATATGGAACTGTAATTTGCAAAATATTTTAATAACCCTAAAAGTATTATAACATTTTTAATTACAATTCGTCATTTTGTATTTTCCAGTTGGGGCAACGCTTTCATCTACCCGGTCATCGATTGGTCTAAGCCAATACAAACCTTGGTAGTGGTCACACTTACAGCACTGTTCCTCGCACTGATGCATATAATCACGGTACTCGTGGCCTCTGTACGTGATTTTATAATCAGAAAATACTCCATAGACAAAAGTGGAGAGTACAATGACGCCTTCGAAGCATAAATTAATAATTAAGGATACTATACAAACATAGGTGTACGGATATTAAAAGGTTACGGATAATATAAAATAAATCAAATTGACATCAAAAGCGCATATGCTATTAATAACGACGAACTAAGTGCAATGTTATTATAGAATAGTCATTAATTTATTATAGAAAGAAACATGAGTGTATGCTGCCAAATTATTTATAATAATAGACTGACGTACAAGACGATTACAAGAAATAATACAAGTAAATTGTCCTATACCTTAGAAAAAGTCATGGCCGTGATGTACACTAATAAATTAAAATGATAGTTTTTTAATAATTCATTCAAAAAATATATATTTAATCACTTTAATTGCTTTATGTCTATTAATAAAACAAGATTGAATGATGGAAACAAAATATTTTAGCACTAACATATGTAAAATGCATAATATGTTAACACAAAAGGTATCGGAGACTTAANGGGGGGGGGGGGGTTATATACCGAAAGTTGGTTGGTTTCATAGTGAGATTTTTATCTTAAGTTTACTATTATTTGGTAAGGATTATTTAAAGGGTTATTTAGCTAAAATTGTACTTAATTACATGATATATTATAATTTGTATTAAAATAAGATCTGTGATGTTTATTTTTAAAGTATTTTACGGTATTCACTAAAAGAATTGCCATGGCAATTTGAGGAAGAAGGCAATTTATTTATGTTATACATAAGTTATTTAAGCAATAATTGTAATTACATATTTAGTAAAAAAGGCAAATAACATGAATCGAAGACCACGTACCATATATCCAAAGAATAATTTTAACGCTTATTATTTCAATATGGATTAATATTATATTATGTTATTTGCGAGTTAAATGTTTAACTTATCGTCCTTTTAAAATTATACTAAAGTGAAAAAAAAGTAAAGTCCATAATACTAAAGCGTCAGACAAATATTTTACGATCTCATATTTTGGAACTCCTATAGGTACATTACATTGTTAATATGTACCTATCGAAATATGACTGAATAACCAAATTGTGACAATTATAATTTAAAAAATATAAAACGATTGGTTTTCTATACACAATATTATTTTATATACTAGTATACTAATTTAAATACATAAAGGGACTATAACTTAAATTTATGGTGACGATTCCGGAATATATACTCATACATATGTACGAGTATATAATATATTCCGGAATCTTCGATGAAATAATTATGTATACATGTACCCCAATATTTGATTACTAAATATATAACAATGCAATATGTCCGTCTGTTTTATTTTCCTTGTTGATCACACTTACAATTCTGTTAGTAGTGAAGAACAGAGTAATCAGACTATATTTATTCTACTTATCCTATAAAGTGCAGATGAAGTTTAGAAAACATTGGTAATTAAAAAAAATCGTAAGCATAAACTTCCCGCTGTATCACTCATATGACAAGGTAGGCAGTTGGAACCTAATGTACGACACCGGGCCCACTTTTCCCGGGTTAGGCTATACGTGTTGAATGGCGGAAATCAGCGCCCTGTTGTCCCCTGTTCCCCAGAGCGAGGAAATTAAAATATTAATAAATAATAATTCATTCCCCCGAGTGGGAATCGAACCTACAAACGTCGCGTTTACAGTCAAACGCATGAGCCACTACGCCACGTAGACCTCATAGATTAAACGTTCTCATAATTGTGAGTATAAATGTGAGCAGAAGAATTTTGTATAGACTTATTTCATTATTATATATGATACGTCACTATCAGTAATTTAATTCGAATATTTATTTGTATTCAATATTCTTTCGTATAATGTCAACATTTTTTGAGAAATAGATATATTCAATGAAACATTATGCTACTTACTTATCTGTTATTAGCAGTGTGAATTTTAAAAGTTTTTTGTACGTACCTAATACTTATTATGATGTCAAAAAAATAAAAAATACTGTTGCTTGCTTATATGATTTTGATAGTGCATGTAGTTATTAGTTATTACACAAGCACTATTTAAATAAAAAGTATTTGGTCTACTTTTGTGCTACTCCGATCTAATTAATCTCCGAAACAGCTGAACTAATTTTTATATGATTTTCCTATTGGCTATACTTTTTTACCGGAAGTCCGGTTGGTTCGGTATTTACGCGGGAAAAACCGCGTTTACCGCGTGCGAGTACTTGCCCAGATAATAGTAATTATTATATTAGAAACATTTTTCTATTAAATACGACAATTTTACAAAAACAAATAAATTAAATTCCACGATTTTAATTACTATTTTTTTTGTGTATTATACCAGTAAAGACATTCATAGTAAAATAAACCACCAATTCCCCTAAATACACTTAATATAAAATAAAAAATCATATAGTTAGTTAGATCTAACTATAACTAAAATATTGTTTGCAATAGATAATTTTGTATTTGTAAAGTACATTTTCATCCACAACATAGCACATATAGTTCTCATTTAGTTGGTTAGCGAGCCCCATCACTACACTTTGTCTTACTGGAACACGAAAAGTAGAATATTTTACCGCGTGTAAAGCGAACACTTACTACCCAGCCCCCGCCAGCCAGCACAAACTACCCAGCGAAAATCGTCCTAAAATTGTTAGGTACATAAAAGATATTGTTATTTTACACTTCTAATTCAAAAAATAAATTTCTAGCAGAATCTGTCTGATGTAGCTGAAACTGACTAATACTCATAGTGTTATCAAATCGATCGCAAATCTTATCTGTGATAAAGCAGAGACGTTTTAGAGTTTGGACAAAGTAGTTTCAGACGCGTCGCGCGCAGAGCGAAACGGTGGTGAAGTACAGTGGCGCGCGGTTTTAAATTCACTTAAAGAGTTACGACGACTGTGAAAATGGTTGCAATAAAAAAATATTTCAAACGACAATTTCAACTCCAAATGTTTAGTTTAGATTATGAAGATGCGTCGGATTTTTATATAAGTGCTTTTCAAAGGAACAGATCTCCTCTACCCTTACTGTGCTTGAGAGGAATACTTTTCTTTGGCTGTATTGGTATATTATTAGCATCGTTCACTCTCACTGCAATATATGTTTCAGCGTCTTTTTGGCCTATATATATGACCCACTGGGGACTAATTTTAATTACACTGGCTAGTGGTTTTGCTTTTGGAATATCAGCGAGAGCGTACTACAAAGGACCCATAGGTAAGAAAAAACATAGAATAATATATAAATGCACATTTTTTTAAAATATTTTTATATATCTTATAATAATACTCAAAGAGCTCTTGTAATGTTGGTTTTGTTCATATCTGTGTGTATTTTTTAATAATAAATATTGTAATAGTGTTTTTTTCTTGTTTAACTGTTTTAATTCATTACAATGTAATATTCATGCAAAAAGAAACATGCGATTAAACGTTTATTTTATCAGTAGAGGATTTGTCCAATAAAATTTTATTGTTACTTATAATATAACGTTCACATATCAAAGATAATTGTTCAATTTACTTAAATTATCATTTCACTATAATTAATTAATTTACAATTATTTAAATTTTGCAAGCTAGGTCTGATATATTGAGATTCAATATTTTAGATAGAATGAAAAAAAAAACAGTTATTTATCTATATACACTCATAAGACGTATACCACATAATAATTTATTTGTTTAAAGCATTTTTTAAGTATTTTAAATTTTCTTATTTATTTCTCCAGACGCTGCTTTTGGCCTGCCGTGGTATATAAAATGTTACTGGACTATATATTCAATAGCAATCAATTTAGCATTTTTCATAACAATATTTTACTGGATATTTTTAGCTGGAGCAAGTAAGTGATGTTTGGATTCTTTTTTATGTTTGTTGCTTGTAATATTGTTACAAGTTATATAATTTAGTTAAGTTATTAAATTGAAAGAGAAATGATAAAAAAATACAAATAACTGATTACCTACTGATTATTTGTACGTGTAAGGAAATGATTTAAACAAAAACTATTCGTGATAGAGACATTACGCCTAAGTGATAATATGATATGTGGTATGTTTAGATATGTTAAAAAGATTAATCCACACACGGAACGTATATACTTAATTAATCCTAATAAATCGATTATTTTTATTTATATTTCAGTGATAAACAAATTAAGAACATAAAATAAGATAGAGAATTTATTTTCAGAGATGTCTGAAATAATACTTACTATCATACAAATTGAAAAGTAATATGAGGGTACAGCTTAATATCTCTATATTTATTTATTTTTAGCTTCGCGCTGTATCCTGCACTTAGCAGGGTAGACAGAGGGAACCCATAAACCTAGTGTTCATGACTAGACACTCCGTACATATTAAGAAATTTCCGTTTCCCACTTTCTGCCGAATTCTGGAGATATTAAGTCTAGAGTGGCGAATTTAAACTGTAATTTTTAATTATAAGAAAAAACATTAAATACAAAACTAGCATACATTAAATAAACTTTAATATTATAAAACTCTTGAATTAAAGTCAAATAATAGGGGCACTGTACGTTAATTGTGTTATTTATTATCAATTCGTAACAAGAAATGAAAATGCTGACATTTTTTTTATCTACATGTGTAACGTACAAACTACTTTAATTCGTATATAATTTGTATAAAATTGACTGACAAAACACATAATGACTCACTTTATAGGATTATTTCTATGCTTGCTCATTTCACTAATATTTAATCATATTTGGTAAACGAACTATTTCGAATATTTTTTTTAATTGACAGAAAAAAAGCAAGAAATAAATATAAATCATTCCCTTGAGTAGGAATCGGACCCACAACCATTAAGTTTACAAATATACGCTATCCCACTGCGCCACAATGGTTTATTTTTATTTACTATAAGAGGCCGGTCGTGGCGCAGCGGCACGAGGTGTGACTGCANACAAAATGAGCAGAAATAAGTTAGTGATGATGTTTTTTCTATGAAATACATAAAAAAAATCTTTTTTCGCATGTTTTCCTTTATTTCTTACAGACATTCCCACTTCTTTAGAATCCGATCCGAACACGATGCATAAATGCTATATAATTTGATTACGTTGATTTTTTCTGCACTCCAAGGGACCGTAGACTTAAATATTTAATATTAATTATAGCTTGATTATATGAGATTTATACCTATAAAGGTTCCGTTTTTTCTTTTGAGGTATCCTAAAATTATATTGCTCTGTTTACAGATCAGGAGTTTGCTGTTAATATAGTATTAGACGTCTTCATACACGCGGTGAACAGTGTGTTAATGTTTGTACTCTTCATGTCAGCTCGCCAACCTACACATTTGCTCCACTTCTACCACACCATAGTTTTATGCATCGTATATGTAATATTCACTGTGATATACTATTTTGCTGGAGGCACCGATCCGTAAGTATTCTTATATATTTTAAGAAATCTTATAGTTAATCTAGTGTACTATATTACTCGACTGAGGAAAGGTAAGGAGGGTAATGTGTTTATCAGTGTATGTGTATATGTTTGTTTCTATGAGGCGGTGTAGAGATCAAACGGGTTGACTTATTTTGGTGATTTTTATTATTAATTTCTCTAAAGGATTAACAATCAGGACCCAATTTTCAACCAATGAAATCTTCTCGAGGAACCATGTAAATTTAAAATTTATTTTGGAAAAAGAAATATTTATTAACATCATTAGCAGTTATGAAGCTCCTGATTGTGGGCGATGATACTCAGCTTATATATAATTAATATTTTCATGTCCTGCTCAATTGTAGATTTTCATACCAAAAAAAATAATTAAAAAATTTATATCAAATGAAATATTCCAAAAGTAACATATAAAAAAACTCCACAGATTAGGTAATGCCTTTGTGTATCCTGTACTGGATTGGGCAAGCCCAGGTGCGGCAGCCGTCATGATTGTCATCGCAGCTATACTCATCATCATCCTGCAATTCGTTATTTCTCTACTAACAGTAGCTAGAGATGCTATCGCTAAATCCTGTGAAAGTAGCACGAACAGTTTCACATTAGCTGCTTAATTAATTTTAATATTACGAAAACTTGAATTTTTTTAGTGTTTTTAAAGAAACAGTTAAATATCTGAAGTCTCAAAAATATTTTTTTCTCAAAATGGCATATATTATACAAGTGATCCTTGGGAGGTCCTCGTCCTTTTTACGTGACCTTCATGCAATACCATCGATACTGTGTTCTTCAAGTCAGCGAATTCATCAATCTTCTAACTTTATATTTATATTGAAATTTAATTTATGTTATATATATTTAACTTACCTTACTTAATAAAATCTATATAAGTGTATCACTATAATTTATTATAATATAATTATTACTTATTTAGTCTAAGAACTTTTTGTAGAGAAAAAAATATGTCTGTACTATATCCTGAGCATGCATAGCACCCGACGGGTTATGTGTTTAATATTAATTCACAGTGTTACAATTGTCATATTTTATTAATTTTGTTATAATATTACATTCTAATAAATTTTATTTTTATAGAAATCTAAATTTAATTTAATTTGGAAGATCAAAACTTTATTTACTTTAGTGACCTCAACAACCTTGAGATTAGGATTAATTGAGAAGAATGAAGTAAAGCAGACACGAGAGTAGGAGCTGCTATAGCAGCAGGTAACCAAGATCTAAAAGGAATTTGAGCTCTTTTAGTTATAGCAGCAATAATAAAGAAATACCCCAATATTTTTTATTGAAAAATCATTCATACTTATATTATAAATTCGAAAGTAACTCTGTCTGTCTGTCTGTCTTTTATGCAATCAAGGCCAAACCGCTAATTCAATTGTGATAAAATACTCACATAGAGATACTTGAGGATCTTCGGATGAACATAGGTTACTTTTTTTCTCATATTTGTAATATTGTCGATATATATTAATATATTAAAATACTTTTTGATTTGACAAGCAATTTATTCTGCCATGTTAATAACAACTGGCCGTTGGTAAGCAACGGTTTGCAAAGTTTGTTTGTTACTTTAAGAAAACGTCACCCAATATGAGCTTGCTTATCGCATACATGGCATGCGATGACTCAATCTTATGAAATACATAAAAACAATGTTTTACAAAAATGTTGTCATTTAAATAATGTTTAAAAAAGTCAGCGATACATATACTATGTTTATCTCTGAAAGTTGAGCAAAAGTAACCATTTTTCATTAATTTACTTTATATTTATCGGGTTTTTGTTGTATGTATATTCTATAATTTGATATTCATCCTTATAAAAATGAATATAATAGTCACTTTTAGCATTTTATCTAGATTGAAATTATTATTTACTGTATAACATTCTAATAAATAATTAAGGAGATGCCACTGATTCGAAATGACCTAGCCGTTAATTTTTATGTAATTATTTGCTGTTATGTATTATAATTAATTTATACTTTTCTTTGGTTCTTCGCTTATTCGAGTTGTAGATTAGTTAGATTTTCATTAATTTCTTGGTGTGGTGTAAGTTGCGGCCCTGCGCGGCATCGGCATAATATTATTTAAGTATTAAGGAAAGAATAGTCGGTTATTTCAGTTAGGTTATCTATACATTTAATAAATCGTAGTTTTAGTTTTTTGGGATTTTATTTGACATTGCTCGCAAAAATTATCGTATTTAATGTAGAAAGGAGTTTAGTTATTTCATATAGTATCTATGTACGCGCGCAAGGAAAACGTGTAAAAAGATTTTTCCCGGGTAAATTAGTAAAATCGATCACTGAAAGTCCAATAAAAATCAGTTCATTTGTTCTGGACCTTAGCTCGGGGAAATAGAAAGACAGACAGACAGAGACAAAAAAAATATTTTTTATTGTATTTGAGTATTATGTAAATAACCACAGCTACTTGCAAAAACATAACACAACATTTAATTTTAATATTTTTAAATATTTATTTTACTTTGATAACATTGATAATGTTGCTGTTTTTCTTTAGATTTTTTTTTATTAATATTTTACTTTGGTTACGTTTACTTATAATTTTTTTCATTTAAATTAGTTATATATTTTCAAAAACAATTTCATAAATATATGTAATAAGCATTCGTATAATTTAAGCGGGCGTAGCCGCGTCCGGGTCCGCTAGTTTCTTATAAAATTTAAATAAAACTAGAGCCCAGTCTTGGCGCAGCGGCACGAAGTGTGGCTGTAAAACCGACTGGTCGTAGGTTCGATCCCCACTCAAGGAGATGAAATATTTACTTAAATTTATATTTCCATTTCTTCGCTTTGGTGTTGAGGTTTTTTTTTTATTTTATTTTAATTCTTATTTACACTACAGGCTTATGGTCCGTACCTTTTGTTATTTTTACATTTCTTTTAATACTTTTTTCTATAGATATTACCTAGAACTAGACTTATGTTATTACATACATATATTTCTATATTTATACAATATCTGCTTAAGACAGTCCAGTTATTCATTTCAGTTGGCACTTACTAACTTGATCTAACACTATAATCTAAATCTACATGCATAAAAATAAACATTCTCAACACCATTTACAATGGTGTTGACGTTAAGCGCGGCGTTGAGTTCTGCCACTCAATACGCAATTCCTCCAGAATTCGGCAGGAAGTGGGGAACGGAGTGTTTTAACACTAGGTTCCCTCTGCCTACCCTGCTATGTGCGGGATACAGCGTGAAGCTGATAAAAAAAAATTAAAAAAAAATCCTCAACAACATTGCCTCTATCGAACTTCTATTCTTTGATATAAATTATAATATTCTATAGTTAAACTTAAACATTTACACAAGGCTTTTCATAAAATTATTTTTCCTGCAACGCGACAATGGCCTAGTTGTTCATTGACTTCCTAAGAATTAATTCTAACTTAACTTTTTCTATTGCACTTGTAAAAAAATTGGTTTAAATTGTAAAAATTGGATAATATTATATTATTTAGACTGAGAAAAAAAAATCCTTTACACAAAAAGATCAATTCAAAGTCAAGGAAGTTTTGAATTTGAAAAATAATATCTGCAAATAAACACACAACTAAATTCAAATAATGGTCATTAAGCCATGTAAGCCACACTTTTTTTGTATCCAGCATATACCTTAATATTAAAGTAGACAGAGAGAACCTTTTGTCAAAATATTCCAGCCTCAGTTTTTGCCCGAATTCGAGACACATGCCATGCCAGAGAGAGGAAATAAAAATCATTCATTTCTCAGGAAATTGTCCAGAAACTGTGCTACAATGGCTTGAAAGCAAAATTAATTGTACGTCTAAGTAAACCTAGAAATCATCAAAATCTATTAATAAATGTATAAGTAGGTACTATCTAGGCATATTATTGCATAAATTTCCCCCTAAATGGTGTTTTAGCCGAAAATCATAATGTTTTGGTTTATACTAATTGATAAAAAATTATATCCATTATCAAAGGAAAAAAGGCAAATATCTTAATGGTTACTTAAGTTAGGTTAGTAGTAACATATTTCAACATGAATGAAGTCATTTTTCATAGTATTCTTGTATTTGGAAATCAAAGAACTGCAAGTGATAAAATTTGGCGTTGATAAATAAGCATATTGAGTCACACGATATCTCACATTGGGAGATATGGTGTAGCTACTATTGATAACAGTATATCGTTGAGTTACTCTGAGGGTTGGGTTGCAGGTGTTAACATGAGTGTGATTGTTAATTATTTTAAAAAAGAATGCCGATTGTTTATGATCGGCCTAGAACATAGTAAGCCATCAGACTTTTATATCAGTGTGTGGCAGACAACCCGGTCTCCTTTCCCATTGTTAGTATTGAGGACATTACTTTTTCTCACCTCATTGGCTATAGTAATAACTTCAATCTCATTTTATATATGTAGCCCAATATCTATTGGATATTGGTTCATATATTTAACCCATTGGGGTCTTACGCTTATGACTCTATCTACTGGATTTGGAGCAGCAATTTCCGCAAAAAGATACTTCTATGGACCTTTAAGTAAGTTTTTTTTAATACTGTACAGTGAAATGATAATGAATAATTAATGTTACCTACAAACAAATTACATTTTAAAACTCTTCTCAGCGCCTTGTAAAAAAGTTGCTGATAGGAGCTTGATATAAAAAAAGCTATTATTTTATTTCAGGCGCTGAATTCAGTTTACCATGGTACGTAAAAACGTTTTGGATACTCCATAACGTCTCTGTCCCTTTGGCCTTTCTGATAACCGTTTTTTACTGGGTCATACTTTATAGCGGTAAGTTTAAAAGAATAGAATCTAAAACTTTTAAGTATATATATATATATATNAGCGTTGTTAAATATTTTTTTAAAACATTACAAATGCCTAATAACGATGATTTTGTATATAAATATGTATATCTCAATAATTGACTTTTTTAAAAAAAATATTATTTAGTTAAGTAAATTAAAGATACAACAAACCTTGATTATTCAGTTTGTATTAAGATCATTATTTACATATATTAAAATACAACTCAAATCTGCAAGATCAGCTGTTAGTCTGTCCATAAATACTGTTACAATTAAAAATAAACATAATATTAAATTTGAATTTAGAATCTGCCATTTGCATACGATTGTTCGTTGTGTTTCCTTATTTTCTCACCTTTATATTTTTCATGGAATATCATTACTTTTCGTTATAAAATTATTTTTATTATTAATCATGAATACTTTGCTATTTTAAAAATCATTTTATTTTCCTAGGTTCTTTGCTCTAACTTTCATACATAACTTTCTTTTATTTTTTTTTTGAGCTTTACTTTGAATCCCACGCAAATCACGGTAGGCAGAGGGAACCTGGGGACCTAGTATTAAGACAGTTCCATTAAGACATTTTCGTTCGCCACTTTCCGCAAAATTCTTGAAGCATTTCGTATTAAGTGGCAGAACTCAACCCCGTGCTATGCCTATGATCACAGCTCTAATAGGCATAGAATTTACACGCATGTGCCCCTACACCACGATTAGCCTCTTTTTTTGTACTTTCTTGATATTACTTATCGACAATTACCAGTTTTCAATTTTTTTTCTTATATATTCGTATAATTGTCTACCTTGATATCAATTATCTAGGAGTGAGTGAGTCAGTCATTAAACGTTAATATATCAATAACACACAATATATCAATATACATTGCGCGTTTCCAGCTTTTTAACTTGGCTGAACACGCTGACGCGTGCTTTGATATCGCCCCTTGGCAGTTCTCCTAAAATTGTTATTTTTAACCAAAAATTATGTCTTTTTTAAAACCAGCGTATAAAGCTGAAATTTCGCTGTGAGATATAAGCTTGGACATTTATTGATGCACGTTTATTGAAGTGGCATCTATGAACAACTCCTATTTATTTTATAAATGGAATTTTTAAAAAATGTGTAAATACGGACAATGACAATTACTGTAGAATAATGATATGCAACTGAAGGAAAATGATGCTGTGGTACCAGCAATGATTCTTTACAACAGAATTGAAATTAAATACTTACTTATTTAGCTTCACGCTGTATTACTAGTGGGAAAGTCAGAGAGAACGGAACGCCAAATGCTACGGTCTCTACATACCTCTTTCACCTCGTCTACTATCATCAACTTTTCATACATCCCTCTGGGGCGTCCTCATGCTCTTTACGTGACCTTCCTCCAGTATCTTTGATGCTGAATTTTCGAAGGTCAACCGAGGTCTCCCCCTACTTTTGTTACCGCTCACTTTTTCTTCATAAATCTTTTTTGCTATTCCTTCATCACCAATCAATTCGCACGTTCTTCTACATTCTCACCGTGAAAAGTATGATTGACTTATTCCTAGCGGATTATTATATTTAAGGTTAAGTTGTGGATACGCGAGTGCTTAGGATGCTGTCCTGGGAACAGATCAATATGTATTTGTTGCTAGAATAAGGAGTCTGTTTTCATTTTGAGGCAGCCGCACGAGACGTCCAAACTTGGAGTCGACTTATCGCATAAGAAGCTCGAAGTTTTAAAATCCATCGATCAAAGAGGAAAAGTGCTTCCAAAATATTTGACACACTATTTTGAAACAGCAAATGGAAATGTTGAAGTGTACTCTAGCTAGCTAGCGACGAAGCGAAATATGTGGTAAATGAAAACAAGATTTTAGTAAAAAGCACGATAAATGGTGGGACGATAAAGTGAAAGGGAAATAGAAGCACGTTAGGATCATAAGACCTCAGATAAATCTTTTTAAAAAAGAAAAAGGATAAGCTACAAAGGCATCAAACGAAAGTACTGATAAAGATAAAGCGTGAAATTTCTGAGAAAGAAAGAAATAAAATGTTATCGAGCAACATTTCTAACGAAATTTTAGTATTATAATTCCTAAGACTCTTTACTAATTTGCCAAACATTTGCAGCAGTGAGCAGGTCGCAGGAGGTCCTAAACCAAGAATTTTTTTTAGATGTTTGACAAGCGTGTAAGATATTTTGGGAGACTACCTCGGTACAATACTTTAATCGCTTCCTGCATCTTGTAGACCTATAAAAACTAGATAGCAACTGAAATTTAACATACATTGGGGAATATAACATACATTGGGGAATAATAAAGGGGAAACATCGGTATTGGGGGAACGAACACATCTCCGATATCAAGAATGGGCATGTATCGAAGTCAGCTGCGTATGGGTAAAGAGCGGAAATAAACCTAACCATAACATCAGGTCTTATAAATCACAAACCCTCGCTAGGGAGAACAGATATATATAGTAGGTAGGTCACGAAAAAACACAAGAAACCCACGCGAGGCATTTATAAAGAGATTGACGAGTGGTAACAGTGGATAAAGTAAAACATCCAGAGAGTAGGACTTTTGGCGCTCTCTGACGTTCTCTCTGACGTTCTCGACTCTGTCGTTCTCTCTGACTACCCCGGTAGGGATAAAGTGAGATGCAAAAAAGAAAGAATAATGAAAAAAGTAAATAAAAACAACTAAAGAATATTAATAGAAATCGTTAAATTTTAGATATATCTTATCAACACTAAATATAAAATTTAAGTTGAAGTAGCTTATTTTTGTACTGTTCTATATGCGAAAAGCAGTCATAATATTTATAACGTTTCCATTACATACATGAAAGTGAATGCCATGGAAGTGATGTAGCAAGAAGATTCAAAAGAATAAAATCCGAGAAAAATTCACGAACAAAATTTAGGTACTACGTAAATTTTTACTCATAGCTGGTTTAAACATTAAAAATTCATCACACGGCCCATCCGTGAGTTAATCTATTAGAAATATGTCTAAGATTCAGGAATACAGCCTGAAATCAGACCCATTCGTCTACTCTAAAAGCTAATAATCATTGTCTTCAGCTACTTCTCTTCCAGCGTCATTGCTATCTTTTACCATTTTACTGACAATGACGTCGCAATCAATGATGTTTTTACATAAAACACGTTGGACTTTTATGAAAAACTCATTCAAAGTACATAAACAGATTTGTTCAAAATGTTATTATAATATAAATATATATTAACGATTACCGAAACATTTTTAATCTAAAAGTAGTAAATAAAGATATCAATGACGATTGATGTGCTAAAATTAGGAGAATCCAATTTAAGACTTATTTCTAAATTGTTAAAGCTTCCGTGGATGCATGCTAACATTATTATAACCCAAAATAAACAGTACGTTAGATAACTTATTTTCGTGACAATATTTAAAACAAAAGCTCGCTCGCTCAATGACCCTTTTTATTAACTTTTTTTGCGATTGATTTTTGTTTAGCTACACCTAAATTATAAGTACGTTTTATTATCAAAAACTTTAAGTATGTACTAATTTCATTAAAAATAGCAAAAAAAATAGTTTAATTATGAATATTTCTGAAAAGAAATTAGCTAAGAATACACCAAATCTCCGCGTAAAATATTCAATTTTTTTAAGGTCTTTTCTCAAAATATATTTTTGTATATATTAAATCATTAAACTTGTCTAGACTACTTGTTTATTATTTAGTTAAGTATTTAATATGATATTCATCTTCTTAAAATAATTTACTATTAATGAGTAAGCACAAGGAAATTGAAATTTGAGCGTTTCGGGGAACTGGCACCCTACTTTTAAATAATTTTAAACATAAAATAAAATCTTTTCAGATGATTTCTTAGAAGAAATCAACGCGGCCTTGGACGTAGCAATCCACGGAGTAAACTCTATAATAATGTTCTTACACCTCATAAGTTCCTCTCACCCCACACGATTCCTGCATTTAGTCCATCCGTTTGCCTTCGCACTGACCTACGTGTTCTTCAGTATAATATACTATCTTGCCGGTGGCAATAACCCGTAAGTTTATAAAACTTTAATTATTTTTATAATAAGAACAATACACGAACGTCTAGATTTGATAACAATGCCTTTGTAATGTATCACGCACATCCTCTTTATTTAATGTTTTTGTTTCACATTAAGATATTTGCACGTGTTCGATTATGTGCTGATATAAGTATTTACATACTATGTATGTGTAGGTCATGTACCTATGTAATTATTTTAGGTATCATTGTTAATTAAAAGAAATATATGTGTATGTTCGTACTAAGTTTTCATGAAACTGTATCTGGCCTTCTACGTCAAGGGGGAAATAACTTATTTTGATTTTTTTTATCTGGTACACAAATTCCAGCCTTAAATACAGTGGTACTTAAGGCTGGAATTTGTGTACCAGATAAAAAAAATCAAAATAAGTTATTTCCCCCTTGACGTAGAAGGCCAGATACAGTTTCATGAAAACTGAGTAGTGACTCAACATAGTTCAGACTCTTCAGTTCATACCCTGGCTACCCTGCTATATTCAAAAAAATATAACACGTAATCAGTGTACATTATACATTCAAACTAAGGCACTAGTACAATCCACTGCCATTGTTTTTTTTATAATATAGAAGTAATTTTTCATATTGCTTTAGCAAGTTCAAAAACTTTCATTTTTATAAATAAAAACAATACACACATATGATATGGGTGAAGTGGAACGCAAGTAACTTTCAAGCATGTGGCTTAATCGGTTATATAAACCTATAGATAATTATCTTGGACTAGTAAATAAATATTATAATAATACATTATAGGTGCCTACCTATAAAATATCTAGAAAACAGAATTAGACATACATACCTACTAGTGTATATGTCTTTTCTGTCTAATTTGGAAGTGACATATTTTGTCTTCTCTCTACTCGTCTTCATCAGCAGACAGAAATTGTTAATTTTAGAATGTTTTTTTCGTTTCTCAATTTCACCTGAACGACACATAACAAATACAAAACAGCATTAAGTCTTAATTTCATACTTAGTATTTTTCAGACTTGGAGACCCTTGGGTGTATCCAGTAGTTAATTGGGAACAGCCGGGATCAACTATTATGGTAGTGATCATCACAGGACTACTTCTAGTTCTTTTGCACTTTGTTACCATCGGTCTTGCAGCTGCACGGGATATAGTCGCGAAACGTCTTATCAGACCTTCAGTAACGGTACACATCGATGAGGGCATACCTCTAAGAACTAATATACCTCAACAAACCCATATTGTATAATTTTATCGAATATTTTAGTTAAGATTTTAAAGATATTTATTTGTTTTTATTAGTAAAAGAATAAAAAAACTTTTTGTTTATGTTATATCATATTTTTTTTCTTCACATATCATTCACATGCATGCATTAAAAATATATATATTATTGTACATACACGAGGGACCATCTTGAACACCAAAGTGTCCTTTGTATCCTTTTGAATAGTTAAAAAAAAATAAAATGTTAGCTAGATCTATAAATTAGATCTTTCAAGCAGTGGGGTAGCTAGGGTATTTGCTGCCTGGTGCGGCTTAGCACTTGATGCCCTTTAAAAGTCAAAATAATTTCATTGCGCAATCCTAATGAATGTTAACTATTTTATTATATTTTTATGGGCGGAATTTTACAAGGAGATGTATGAATGTGATGGAATCCTCAGTCTCAAGTAACAGCGAAATGTGATTTCGCCATCAGCTACATCAAGACTTAGCTGCATCAAGCAGCTGATGGCGAAATCAGTATAAAAGAAGTTGAGAATGCAATACGAAGTCTGAAATGTGGTAAGGCAGCGAAAGCAGATGGAGTTATTGCCGAGATGATCGAATATGGTGGGCCACGTATCTTGGACTTGTTCTAGTTTTTGTGCAATTTATGCTGGAAATCAGGGGAGGTCCCAGATGACTGGCGAGGTGCGTTTATCGTGCCTTTGTATAAAGGCAAAGGTTCACAGATAGACTGCGCAAACCATAGGGCTATCAGTTTGATTAGCTGGGGTAGTAAAGTTTATGCTAAAATATTAGCAAGAAGAATGCAAGAGAGATCTGAAAGGCTGTTGTGGGAGGCCCAAGGAGGCTTTGCAGGAATGAAGAAGAACACGCTCAGCTGGTTTGGGCACGTCGATCGAATGAGTGATGAAATAATGGCAAAAAAGATTTATGATGGAAAAATGAGTGGTAAGAGAGATAGGGGGAGACCTCGGTTGATCTTCGAAAACACAGTATCAAAGATACTGGAGGAAGGTCACGTAAAAAGCTTGAGGACCCCCCGGAGGGCATGTATGAAGAGGTAGATAACAGTGGACAAGGCGAAAGAGGTATGTAGAGACCTTAGTGTTTGTCGCTCCGTTCTCCCTGACTACCCCGCTAGGGATAAAGCGTGAAGCTAAGTTAAGTTAAATGCCCCTTTCCATTTGATGCCCGGTGCGACTGCACCGCCCGCACCCCCCCCAGCTACGCCACTGCTTTCAAGTATACCAACAGGTGGTCAGATAAATTTTTCCGTATTAATTTCAAAATTATGTAATCTACCAGCATTTTCTCTTAAGGGGATCATCTCGTACTCCCTTCCCCTAATAAAATATCTTTTGAGAAACAAATATAATTAAATCATTAATTTAAATAAAACAAGTAAATCCATAAATCAATAATATGACATGAAAGACCAATGGAATGATTTTTTTTTCTTTTTTTTCTCTTTTTTATAATACCAGCAGAATTAAACATTTTAACTAAAAAACCGATACATGAATATACTTACATCTTTTAATTTCAATTTTTAAAAGTAGATATCAGATATGACGCATACAAATGTATAAAAATTATCTCAATTGATTTATTTATTACTTAATAAATTTATTTATATAGTTAACGTTCTAGAATTTATTAAGGTCACATTTTTATCATATAGTTGTCCACACACGTCACCTAAATAGGTATTGTATTTCTACATTAGTAAGTCATTGGAAGTAGCGTAGTGTAACTGTTTACCGAATCCTTAATTAATAATTATGTATTATTTATTTTTCCCTTGGTTGTATAAAAATGAAACAATTTTAAACTAATATCTAATGTAAGTAGCTACAGGAATGGGGTGCAATATTTGTAAGACGATTCTCGTCTTAGATTTTCTTCTGAAAATCCACGTAGAGATTCCAGTGAGTCATAATATTTCTCGTCTTATTTACTTATTAATCCAAACATCTAAAAAAATTGCTGTATTTTGTATGAAATCCACCTTGTAATTAAACCTGGGTGGGAACTTTCTGTAGACCTACAGTTATGAAATTTACAATTCAAGTAAAGGAAAGAGTAAAAAGTTAAAATTTACAGCTATTTACTTGTAATTTTCATAGAAATCAAACGCGAGTCGGGCTCTCTTACCAAAATACCAAAATCTGAGGTCTCGATTTTTTTCTGATATTCAAGCTTAGCTTAGCCAGAGCCCTTTCATCTTATACTTCACTTGCACTAGCGGCTTTAATACCAAATTTTGCCCCTCTTTAAAGGCTATTATTTTTTGGGATTTAACCACAAATCAGATTTTTTCTGTACTTGTACTGATGCTAGTTGCCAAATTTCATCATTCTAGGTCAACCAGAAGTACCCTATTAATTTTGATTCCTTTTTTACGATATAAACTGCCATATCTTTTTTTTAAGTAAATGTAAAAATGCGACTTGGATTTCTTTCCTTAAAAGGTACGGAGCCCCAAATGTCATTAAAAACTTATGTTTGAATTTTCTTTCATACAAAATGAGTGCGTACGCCCATAAACTTAAGCTTAATGGCAGTTCTCCTAAATTTTTTATTTTTAACCAAAAATTATGTCTTTNTGACCCTATTTTTATAAACTTTTTTTGCGATCGATTTTTGTGTAGCTACACCTAAATTATAAGCACGTTTTATTATTAAAACCTTTAAGTATGTACTTATTTCATTAAAAATAGCAAATAAAATTAATATAGTTTAATTACGAATATTTTTGAAAAGAAATTAGCTAAGAACACACCAAATCTCCACGTAAAATATTCAATTTTTTGAAGGTTTTTTCTTAAAATATATTTTTGTATATACTAAATCATCAAACTTGTCTAGACGCCTTGTTTATTATTTAGTTAAGTATTTAATATGATATTCATCTTATTAAAATTATTTACTATTAATGAGTAATCACAAGGAAATTGAAATTTGTGCGTTTTGGAGAACTGGCATTAACCATTATATATTACAAATTTACTAATTTCGTAGAAATAGAGTGTCTCCCGTAGGTGTATGCACTCACTCATACAACTTTAAGTTTGTCAACTTTTATAAGTTGTACTCCCCGTTTACCTACAATCTTGAAATAGATACGGACCCCTCAATGGGCAAGTTTGACTCGCACTTAATCGGTTTTTTTATTAAATTTAATAGATGTTTTACGGTACGTTTAATCAATTCTTAAAGTTGGTGTTCCTTAATTGTTCTACTACACAGTAACTTGAAAAATTAAAGAAAGCTAACGTCGGTTTTGCTTACATCGTATTACTTTGTCCTTAACTTTACCCTTATCTGCTTGTGACTTCGAAATAATCACCACTTACCTACATTTCATGACTTTGTTACTCGTATTATTTTATGTGTATTTTTTGAGCTTCACGCTTACTCCCTTACAGATTCCCTCTGCCCACTTTGATAAATGAGGGGTACATATGCAGGGCAGGCAGGGAACCGTGTATTAAGACACCGTTCACTGTTGCAAAGTTATTGCAAGAGAGGTAACCCATAGTAATGGGACTACAAATAGTGCTATTAGTTTTGTACTGTACCGTACTTACAGTTTATGTATATGTATAATATGTGTGTGCAATCCTTAGATAGATAGATAGAAAACTTTATTGCACTCAAAGCTGTTACAGATAAAAATAAAGGACAATCTTAAAATAATTCCAGAGCGTGCAAAGTCGGTCTTATTGCTAATAGCACTCTCTTACAGACAACCTTTGAAGAAAGTCTTAAGAGAAACGGGTTAGTGCAAATTTAAAATATAAAAAAAAAATAGAAATTAAATAATTACCTTATAAATAAATAATATATAAAGTAATAAGGACGAAATATACATACTAATGATATAAATATATATAAATACAAATATACTTATTTAATTTTTTTATTTTCAAAAACAATAAAATCTTAACATCAAACAAAAAATCTGTGCCAATTTGTAAGAACGTCATAAATTACCTACTTAGATAATCGCTTCTATGAGTAATATGAAATTAATTACCCATCAAATTACCTATAAGTTCAGTTAAATGCATTATAGAATTATCAAATATCCGTTTGGCTATATTGTATTTATTTATAAATTTATTTTGCAACAAAAATTATATACGTAAAATTAAACACTACCTTTCTAAATTCTGGTAAAAATATTTAATTTAAAAAAATATATATCGCTTATATGATGTTTTGACAACTTTTTGAATGAACGTAGTAACGTAAAACGTTAAGTGGCCGCTTCTTAATCAATGGTGGCGCTTGAAGTTGACCAACGCCGGTGTTACGGCACATTTCTTGACATTGAGACACAACAACCAGTTTGGATCTGCAAATCAGCTGATTACAT
Organism: Heliconius hermathena; assembly: GCA_013403705.1. Taxonomy (NCBI): domain Eukaryota; kingdom Metazoa; phylum Arthropoda; class Insecta; order Lepidoptera; family Nymphalidae; genus Heliconius; species Heliconius hermathena. The sequence continues at coordinate 107,202 of JAAIXJ010000345.1, forward strand.
AAAACAGGACAGTTTACGCAAGTGCACCGCCGAGCGCGGCTGCGGCGCGGAGTCGACTATACCGCTCAAATAATAATTCAAAGTGCGTATAGTGAAACATTTTAATATAAAGTTTATCGGCAAAACACTATTAAATAAATTCCACACGCAATTTTTATATATTGAACTTTATTTTACCGCCGTAAATGATATTTTACTTATATGTTAGATTATTGTGTAGATAATGATACTTCATCGATAAGAAATCTGTTCTGGTCCCAGTCATCTTATTCCACGATATGCTGCGAAACTGTTATCATCCGAGTGTTCTGAAGTGGATTATTTATTGAGACAATTTTTTAATATAAATAGTAAAATAGTCTAAAATGGTAAAATTGTTAAGTAAAAGTGTATCAGTCTCAGATTTATGGGTATCAACTAATGGTAAAATAAGTGATTTTTATTTGACATCATGGCAACGCGGGGATTCGCCGTTGCCCATGCTGCTGGTGAGGTTGTTCCTGAGTTGTATAGCTATCAGCATTTTCACATGGTCTTTGTGGAGCGGTGCCAGCCCTTACTGGCTGATATACCTTACGAACTGGGGCCTGTTACTTGTCACATTATTAACACTCAGCGGTTTCCTAGTGTCCTGTTGCGCTGTTTGCAAAAAACTTTCAGGTAAGTTAATAAATTATTTCTACATAGGTATAGCTAAACTTACTCTTGGTAGAACTTATTTTTTACTTTTCAAATTTCAAAATTAAACATTATTTATAAACTGGTCCTGCGGTTCGCAGAATAAAATCATATCCAAATTGTAAAAGTGATACTCATAAGAAAGTTATCTTTATTGTTTCCTGTATTTTGCGTTGGGTAATTCCGTCATTCGTGTTCGTTATGGTCACATACTTATCTAGTAAATACCTAAGGTATAATATAAAAACTGGTCAAGTGAATCCTACCGAGGGTTCCGTACCAAGTTCACGAGAAGTACAACTTAGAAAAGTTGACAAACTTAGGTTTGTGGGTGTTTGCAATGATTTCGTATGAAAAACAAAAACTTATAATAATAAGTTTGTAATAGTTTTTTAAATTAATTTTGTCTTTTATTTATACCGGAAGCTCTTACTTCTTGCCAAAATTCAAAATTATAGGACTATGGGAAATGCCCTATAAGTGTAGATAACGCGGCGAATAAAGCTGACCAACTTAAATTTACGGGCGTATGTTCTCGTTTTGTATTATTATTTAATGAAATACCTATAAATTTACACTTTTGGATTTTTTCCCTTTATTTGTATTGCAAGTTCTAACTATATGCCAAATTTCATATAATTTGAAAATTTCCTATGAGCAAATACTTCTGAGGTCGTGCCGCAAAGGTACGGTTTTAAACGCGACAGGCTAAGATTCACACTCTAGAAAATAAAATACTTAATATTTTGATTTTCTCGCTCTGGTAACGAGGCAAAGCGCAGCGTTGAGTTCCGCCACTCGACACGCAATGCTTCCAGAATTTGGCAGAAAACGGGGAACGGAAGTGTCCTAATGGAAACTGTGTATCTTAACTATAGGTTCCCAGGTTCCTTCTGCCTACCCTGTTATATGCGCGAAACCAAAAATAGCTTGAATTATAATTTTAATAAAACACATTTACAACATACATTTCTAATTAGAATTAAAATACTGAAGAGTAACTTGGAGGAGTTGTAGTTCTTTATCATTGCACCCATATAACATTTTAGAAATCAAGTGTAACCGAAAAACAGTGATGCTTGAATTTCAAGCCTCAAGCATCATTAGCTGAGTTAGATGTTGTGCCATATTTTTTTAGTTTTTAATACTTATATGTATGTATCTATCTTCTAGGTATAGACATATACTTTAGTCTAGGTATATATGTATATATATATTATTAATAGTAATAAATGTTTTATTTATTTATTATTGTTATGTATCAGGTTGCTTTACCTATATGATTATGTAGTTTAGAAAATTATGATACCATTACTAACATAATTGATGTTTGTTGTTTGTACTGACATAAAACGTACCTAATTACTACCGGTACTGCATGACATTTTCGACGTTGTCGAGACAAAAATTTAAGGTTATTGTATATTAACTTAATTGTTATAATATTATAATATAGCGCACACAGTTTTCATGTTATTAGATAGGTAATCTAATTAATATTATGATAATAAATGAATGTCTACAAAGTTTTCAAACGCAAGTACAAAATTAATTAAATTAATAATTTAATTTAAGGATGTTCAATCACTTATATTTTACGGACACTAAGACCAATCGTGGTACAGGGCACAAGCGTGTGACTATAAATGAGACAGGTGGATCCGATTCCCACACGAGGAAATGAAAAATTTAATTTCTTTGGTGGTATCGAGACAAAGCGCGGCGTTGATTTCTGCTACTCAACACGCAATGCCTCCAGAATTCGACGGAAAGTTGGGAGCGGAGTGTCTTAACACTCTGCCTACTCTGCTACATGCTACGTGAAGCTGAACAAAATACTTATAACCAGTTTTATAATAAGTAACTTCATAGTGCATTTATATCCATATATGACAAATAAGTCTACGCGAACCTACGCAGTACCTATCTACACATAGCAGCTATCTATGTGTTAGTCGGATCTACTATACAAATACTATTATAAGATTAATTCTTAGCCTGAACCCTAACTTCGGGCCCAGTTTTATAATCAAATTACCACTATATATTTATACCCTTTTCATCATGTTGTGATAAGCTCTTGGCATAAATTAGTATTTAATGCTTTTTCTTTAAATAAAATCAAACTCACAAACGCACATATGTACATTTTAACCACAAATTGTCTGACAATGCTGAAATTTACGATTTACATATATGTAGGTACATATATCTTTAAATATTTCGTAAATACCATTATGTTATGGGGAAATGTATAACTACTTAATAAACAATACGATTTACCAAACACCGCTTAAAAGTCTGAGCCTTCGAACGAACGAAATATAAATATATACGAGTATGTACCTAGTGATCGCAATGTTTACATTACGCTGAATGCTTACGAGGAGTTGGCACATCTATTTTATCACCGCTTTGAACAAAACCATGTACAGCAAACATGGTTTTGTTCACGTTCTATTCACGTATTCAACGCCGTATTACTATGTAACGACGGAGTGGATTGGCGTCACTTGTTGGCCCACACGCCTGGTGGAGTTATGTCATAATAATATGACTACGGCTTTTGCAATAAAGCCTTATCGTATAAAACCTTATTATTCATAAACGGATTTTTCAATAAACTATAATATATAGCTGGTGATTATGTAATTTAGGAAAAAATGTTTTTAGGAAACATAAAGTGCTTCTACAAGACCTAAACGTCTAATGAAATATATGTAGATACTGGTCTAACATATCATGCTAATATTATGAATGTGAATGTAAGTTGTTGTAGTAAGTTGTTTGTTACGCTTTCACGCCAAATCTACTCAACCGATTAACATTGAACTAAGCACATATATTTTTGGGGGTATTGGAAAGGATATAAGAAACTTTTTATTTAAGATATATATATTTTTTTGAAAAAATATTATCCTTTGGCTATACTATAAGAATAAGTTTAAGTGAGCGAAGTGTTTGAGTCTCTAGGAAGATAATAAATTATTATGTCATTTACATTATTATTAATAATTAATGTAAATGAAGAAAAAAATTTAGCGTGAATCTACATAAGGTTTCAACTTATGTTAAATTTGTTGTGGTTCGGTGGCTTTATATTTATAATTATGATATGTATTAAAAATAAAAATATGAAATATTGTTTATATATATTATACTTAAATATATTAACTGGTTTTAGTCAACAAAATGAAAATTAGAAATAATTGAACGGATTAAACTTATGAAAAACTTAAACTGATCTGACTATATAAATAAGGATTTAAGTAACAAAAAAAAAGAAAAAAATCAAAGAAACAATAACCACTATAAACAAATAAAGCATTATTGCTATTCGTAAAACTTAAATCCTAAATGAATATTTAGAAATAAAAGGCTTTAATGACATACGATACCAATTTTAATGTACACATTTGAAATTATAAAAAAAAGTTCAATACACGATTCACACGGTACGCTACGCTCACTAAACATAACAACCTACATCCTAAATTCGCAGTCGAAAGATGATTCTTATAAATAAACCATATTACATTAGTTTGTTGTTAGCAACAAAACGACATAATTGAGGAATACACAAATAAATATAACTAAAGTGACCATTCTTTGTTTAGCTTTGTTCAGTTCAGTTTGGGATGTCGATTTTTTAAATTGCAATTTTAATTATATTTAACTATTAAAAAAGTTACATTGTCTATTTTTTTTGTATATACATAAAATACAATGCTTTTGGCTTTTTAGGTGCTTTTAATTTTTTTTACAGGATTGCTTTTGTTTTCTTAAGATGGCTTTCGTATTAAAAGTCGAAATAAAAAAATGTATGGCGATTTTTTTTATGTATAATTAACATAGCTTTTGAGTGATTTCATTTTTGGAGACATTTCCTTTCAGCTATATTTTGACAATAGCCATTTCGGAAAACAAGACGTTTGTACGTCCCGGTGCCATGTTCCGGGACACCGGGACATACAAACCGGACATCTGGTCACGTTAGGTATAAGTTATTATTCTTTATTTCCTCCCTTTTATTCTTTACCTCCTCCAAAGCTTTAATGAAGTGAAATACGTAAATCAATAGTCCAAAATGATTACAAATATACGCCTTTAAACTTTAATGATTATCCAATCTAGACAACCAAATATTAGAGCTGTAGCAAACTGTACGCATTCGTTACTTAGTAACGGGTGCGCCACGTACCGAGTAACGAAACGTTACTGGTGAGTAATAAATGCATTTCGTTACTCGCATTTTTCGTATCATTCGTACCTACACTGTTTCGGTTCACGCAAGTACCGAATATGTATGTGTGTGTGTACGTGTATTTATAAGCTGTGTGTTATGTTTTAAACTTTAACTATTTAATATAACTAAATTTAAAATAACCTAAACTCAAGTATACTTCAAGACTAGAGATCTTTTTAACACGCGGCGGAAAGTGAAAAAAACAAATAATTTTAAAGAGAACGAAATGTCTTAACTCTAGATCCCCTGCCTATTCTGCGATGTGCGGATCACTTTGACAAGCTAAAAAAATATTTGCATCAAAATACAGAAAAGTGAAAAAATGCATCTTACTCAGCTTGGTATATAATGTACAAATGTGTTTTATACAAATTCAAAATGTTACGACACCGCGACATACTGTATGCGCGCGTCCGCAATACGACTCGATGCATTGCTCCAACCGAACATAACAAGTTATACAGTATCAGGAGTAACGAGTAACGTAACGATACGAAAGTACGCTCGATTTCGTTACTTTTACACCTCTACCAAATATAGATATAGATGCGCAGAAAAAAATTATGGAAGACTAGACGAAAAATTAAATACACATAAGTCACCCCAACGACTTCTTAGTATAGATCATGAAACTTCAAATAAATGGCTGAAAAATGGCTTATAAACATCGCCAATACCATACCTAATAGGACCTTGCACAAGCCTCACACATTCAGACTACTATTACTGACATATCAACCAAAAAATATAATACACCAAAGTAGGCTCTGTGTCTTGGGATTGTGCGCCCCACATGCATGAGTCATACAAGAAATACATATTCTCTATTACAAATACATCTATCACAGTATTATGATCGCTTACTAATAAAACCTTACTCTTTAATATATCTTCAGATCTTAAAGACAAAGTTATCTGAAAGCATAGACTTTGAATGACACGTCATGCATCATATATTTATGTCTACTGCTCTACTGCCAGAAGCCAGATTTTTTACGCCAAAAAAGTAAAATATCATATCCACCATTATTTAATGTAGGAGAAGTTATTGCATCTGGAGGAAAAAGTCCTAAAAACAAATCACACTCAGTAATTACTTCGAGTCCATATTTGCAGGTATACCGTATACGTAACGTGACCAAACGTCCCGTTTTGAACGTTTTTCGCTTGTGTGTTCCAGTGTAATGTCCCGTTTTTTTAGAATGGCATATAAATTTGGTCGATCGAAATTAAGTTTCTCCGTGATTATCGAAGTATGCTAGTATAAAAAAAAGGGAAGTATTAAACTATTTATTAAAGTGTCAATTATACCTAACAAAAAAACGAAAGCACCTTCAGATGTCGATAAAGTTATCCTGAAAACAAAACGAAAACCCTAAAACGAAACACACCTAAAAAACGAAAGCAATTCTATAATGTTCCGTTCGGAGCCAACCAAAAAATGATCACGTAACGTATACGCCAGGTTAGAGCTGAGAAATTAATATTATATAAAAACAGTTATTATTATCTTGGCCTAAAATATTCCGAAACTCAAATTCATTCGAGTAATTATTTATAAACGTTATATCTTTACTTTATTTTTGAAAATAAAGGAAATGTGAAGTTGAACATAAACATTTTATAATTTGTTCTATTCATTTTCATAAAATTATAGCGTTGATATAAGCAAAATTTATAGATGTATTATTTTTAACATTTATTAAACGCGGACATCATTAAAATAACATGTTTAAAAAAAATAAACAAAGAGTAAAATTTTTATTGTCCTTTTATATTACTGAATACAAGAAATGTTTATTTTAGTCATGCCTTTATCATATAAAAATACTAGGTATGTATAATCATATTAATTTATATGAATCAGAATGCTACAGATAATAAAAAATTACCTACATACCCTAAAGAAATGAATTTACTTACTAAACAATTATAAATTTATCTTCATCGAAGTAATCCTTGATTATTGAAAATTTATATTCAATTTAAGGGTTTCTTCCCCTACACTGGATAGAGTTCGCTTGTGTAGTAGCAGAACTTAACGCCGCGCTTGGTACCTATTGCCGGAATGAATAAATGATAATAATTTAAATAATCATTTTCCCAAGTGGAAATCGGATGTATAACCGTTGATTTTACCTAAAATCAGATGCTATCCCAACGTCTCTACAAAATCACTTTACAATATACGTAGAATCTTTTTGTTCTTTCCTCGTATACGTAAGAAATACTGTTTAATACTTATACATATTAATGACTTCATAATAATTTACAATTGTTTCCCATGTTTCAGACGGAAGTGAGTTGCCGTGGTACGTGAGTATGTATTGGCTGTTTTACAACATGACCATCACAGTGGCCATCATGATTACATGTCTGTATTGGATACTTCTTTACAGTTCAGGTAAATTTATTATGTCGTCTATTATAATATAGCACGAACTAATAACATAATCCCACAATTTTCGAAATAGCTATTTTTAGGGTTCCCTACTTGAAAAAAGATGAAAACGGAACCCTTATAGTATCATTTTGTTGCCCGTCTGTCCGTCCGTCAAGACTATTTATCTCAATATCGTCATCAATCCGTCCCTAAAGTAATATTAGACGGAATGTATCACCACACTTTGTCACATACTATAATATAAATATTATATATATCATTCCTCAGATTGATCTGACTTGGTCTGCATGCCATAATTTCAAATCATAATCATTGCTTACAGTTACACATCAAGTCCTTAGCCTTAGTCCTTAGTTATTCAAAACATTGAACCTTATTTTTTTACTATTTGGACGTAATTATGAATCCATTTATAGTTTGATATCTACTTTTATTTTAATTATTCTAATGAATAATAATAATAATTTACTACCACTTTTTCCACAATATTTTTATAAATTACCCACTTCCTATTAGGTGATTATCTATATTTAGTCAATGTTTTGCGTCAATAAGGTATTTTAAATTCTATATACCGTACAATACTATGTTATAAGTAGTTTTCCAACACAAATGACGACTGAATAAAACAAACAAAACAATAAAATACTTTTCCTTTCCATTTGTTGTTATTTCCAAGGTCACAACAAAGAGTAATAATATCTAATAGTAAATAAATATTTTAGAACCAAGTTGTGTTTAAATCTAAAGATATTTATGTATAAACACACTATTATATTATGCACAGTTTATGTTTTTATTTGCAGAAGTTAGTGAACAGCAAAGCCCCGCGCAGTTTTGGCTTGACGTAGCGACTCATGGCTTTAACTCGTGTGTGGCATTCATCGAAGTGGTCGTTTCAAGAACACCCCACAGATTACTACATATATACCAGCCCCTCGGTATTGGGGTTTGGTACGCTGCTTTTTCCGCTATCTATTACGCAGCTGGTGGCACAGACAGGTACCTTTAAGTACTCCGTAATAAGTATTTTTTATGTATATTAATACCCATTTGTCGTAGCGTAACGATATTACGATAGTATTTGAATGTAAACACGACGGTTGTTGATTCAATTCCCACGCCGCGCGCATGCCCATTTGGGGCAAGAAATTATTTTCATTAGCTCGCTATGAATAAGATAAAGTGCGGCGTTAAGTTCCACCACTCAGCAACCAGCGCGAAATGTCTCGAAAATTGGAGTACCTTAACTCTAGATTTCCTCTGCCTACCCTACTATGCGGGAAAAAATCTGTATCAGTTTTTTTTATCACGTAACAAGTAGACATTGTCTTAAGGCTCCTTTTTTATGTCAGTCATGTAACTCATTATTATCTAGCATTATAAATTGATACTCGATGTTGTTAGAACAAAGCATATTTATGTAATAAACACAGTAACACTATTAAATTATAGTAATAATTTTTATATTAATATTGAGTAATTAACAGAGAATAATTTTCAAGATAGTTCTATTTTTAAAATTAATTAAGATTAAAATAGGATCTTTCTCCTACAAAAGTGAAAAAAATATATAATACCTATATTAAGTACGACGACTAATTTGAACACAAAAATCTAAAAACAACAACGAACATAAGAGTCATAAAAGTCTTCGTGACACAGATTTCCAAATACTGATTGTACGTCGTGGTTTAAATTCCCGAAAGAATATTAATGTACGGAATATAGGGGCTTCCCGCTTCGGACAAAGACAAAGTGCATTGTTGATTTTGACCACCCAGCACGCTTTCCAATGAAAGTAGCGGAAACTGGAAAACAGAGTGACTATTTTATTACATTCTTTCACACTATTTAGATATACAGTGAAAGATTGGTGACCGTCAAATATGCATGTTGATCACTATACAAAAAATAAGTTGAAAGTGTGTTAAGACAAAATAGATAAGGTATAATATTTGTCCTCCAATAATAATTTGTATATCCAATTCCAATATGTGCAGTAACTATTTTTTTTGCAATAATAATTAAAATAGAATAAAATTTACTCTTATAAATATTAGTGAAAGTTTATGACATAAATATAATGATATAATGCCATGCGCAGGTTCGAATGTGATTTTATTAACAAAACTCCTTCAACTTTCACCTCTTGCATAATTAGTTTGCAAATAAACCTATGTAGGTGTAACAAACAGTTACAACAATTCTAAATTCAAAATCTATATTTGTTCTAGAAAAAATTTAACGATGTGTTTTCGCTAGATCCCTATACGTATCTATTTAAAATTATGAAATTATGAAAAACAACCTCCACAAATTATATTTTTAATATAAATGTGAAAAATTACAGAATTAGTATGCAATGTTTTCTGCAATACCTACCGCATTAATACGTTGTTTTTGCTGCAAAAAAGTTTGTTTTTATAGCTTGATAAATTTAATACGATCAATAAAACATTTAGATATATTTAGGTACATACGTTAACATGATAGATATAACACAAGCATTTCAATACTTAATTCGATTAAATATAAGTAGTTTTATATATATTTTTATAATATCTGTCTTATGTTAAAATTTATTACTTTTGGTAAGCTATAGATAATGTTAAGCAGTAATTTTGTTGCGATATGCTTAAATATTATCAATAGCTCTTGGTGCATTTTGGTGCAATTTGGGGTATGCTATATTGAAAATGCTTAAGTTAATATATTTTTTTTATCATCTTCACGCTATAACCCGCACACACCAGAGTAAGCAGAGGGAACCTAGTGTTAACTCTCCGTTCCCCACTTTCCGCTGAGTTCTAGAAGCATTGCGCGTTGAGTGGCGGGATTCAACACCGCGCTTTGTCTTGACACCAGACCGAAGAAATGGAAATATAAATTTAAATTAAGTATTTAATTTCCTCGAGTGGGGATCGAACCCACAACACGTCACTTTTACAGTCACACTTTGTGCCCCTGCGTCACGACCTGCCCTACTTTTAATATTACCAACACTTTTAAAAAGTTACATACGCTGTATTCAACTTTATTATGAAAATTTCTATTGAAAGCATACAGTACCAGGATGAACATATTTTTTGTTAAGGGTCCAACAATGGGTCATCTTTGCGTACCTCGCAATTCAAGTAAAAAAGTCATATTTTACGTTAATAATATTATTTATTGTTTTCAGCATGGGCAACCCCTATGTCTACACGGTGCTGGATTGGCGACAAGCGGACCAAGCGGGCATTATTGTCGCCGTGGCTGCAGCTAGCCTTATTGTCCTTTACACGTTATTATGGGCAGTTAGCCTTTGTAGGGACAAATTGTCAACCAAACTAATAAGAACTACCAGCCTTAGCCTCCCTTTGACACCGCCTGATCGTCACTCCACTGGGATCGTGTAATCGTTTGTATTATATAGATTATTTTTTTAAGAGGACGGTATAGTGATATGTAAGAAACTATTTTAAGGAAAGGTATAGCGAATTTATTAGTGACATTGTTAGTTTAATTTTATTACATAAAACAACTCTTATATTATGTGTGGGTACTTAGTCGTAAGTAACCTTTATAATTTTCTCCGAAAAATAATTAAAAATTTGGTAAAATGGGTATTCAAGTGGTGGTGTATGTAATAATATTTTAATATTAACGGCTCTAATAAAGAAGTAAAAAATGTTTTTATAAACATAAACTACTTATTATTATAAGTAACCAGTACCTGTTAGCAAATTTAAAAGAACGGAGCTCCGTACGGAGTACGGAGCTCCGTACGGAGTACGGAGAAATGTACATATAAAACAATAAGACTGTTAAGGAAATATATTTTTTATATTTATGAATCAAAAGCATACTTGACTTGTAAAACCATCACAAGTAAAGACTCTGTTATATTCATAAAAAATAAATATTATATCGTATTTTTATCGCTCGAACTAGTTTCAATTCAATTCACGTCTATATTGGATCGTTAAGTATTATTTCCTTCGTATAATTTCTATATGTAAGAAATTATATTTATGTAAGGTCATTTTACTATAAATATCACAAACCACACACATTGTAACAGTCAATTTGTAAATATAATTTTATTGAGTTTGTATTTATTTTATTATTTTATTACTCTATCAAACCTCTTCTATTTGCAAAATCCTGAAAATTAAAATGTCTAGCAAAAAATGATCATATGATTCACATAATATTTAAAATTTATATGGGGAATAGATGATTAGAAGTATTAATTAAAAAAAAATAAAAATATATATTGGGGCAAAAGGCAGAAATAAAACAATATAATTATCCAAAACATTTATTCCTATAATATAGCAAAATCTGCATAAACACGAAGCAACCAATTATAATATAATTAATAACAAAACTAAATATGATATGTGATTAATTTAAGATTGACTTAGCGCAGCTGTACTGAAAAATGTGATTACATTATACAAATTAGATAAACAAAAATATAGCAACAACTTAAATATAAATTAATATGTAAATATAATTTAGAATTTCATTTATAACTCCTTATTAGGATTTTCGGGTTATATAACAACTTGTTAATTACCACGTAAAATGTAAAAAATATAAGGTAAAAACAATAAATTCTAGAAAGAAATTTTACTCTTGTATCCTATAAATTTTGAAATAAATTATATGATAATTTGAGAAAGGGGAAATTTTAAAAATTTTAAAATTTTACATGCGACAAATCTTAAAAAATGCAATATTTAATAAGAGAAGGTAATATACAATCTAGATACAATTCTATTTATCAAAAACGATTAATTTGTGCCACAAAATAATTAAATCCTCATTGAAATGATTCAAGGCCATAACCTATCACATAGAACCACAACCAACCACTCAATGTTATATAATATAATAAAGCTAGTCACTAATAAGGAGTTTTACATAACTTTTGATAATATTTCCTAACAAAAAGTTGCTTTTGGACAACAGTCTCAAAAATAAGCATCTCACCATATGTTTGTATATCCAAAAATATAATTTCTTATTTACAATATAATTAAAAACTAACATATAGGACTAAGTAAAACCTTACGCTAACAGGCATTAGTTGGCTCGATCCTTGGATGTGTTTTTGACTAAAACTAAACATGACAAACCTATGTTGCTTGTACATATTACATACGTATAATAAAAATGGCGACATGCTGTATTACTGTTTTAAACTTGGTCTACTCTTAAGAAATATTACCTACTGTTAAAATGTTAAGAGTAATGACAAAATTTTGTTCAAACTATTTCAAATATATCTTATTAACATTTCTTTTATAAACACAAATATTACAGCGTGTCAATGTTTACAGTTTAAAACGTTAAATGCGGATAAAAGTACAAATAATAATATAGATAAATTATTTTTGAAATGTTATATTATAATTAATTATAATTCACATAAAAGTGGTTTCTTATGATAATACCGCCTTTTTTAATTTATTTCACTTTCAACACTTTAAGGGCCATCCTAAAATTGCGTCAAAAGTTAATGGGAAAGAAAAGAGTCTGACTGAGATTCTCTGTAGCATAACAAGGTTGAAAAGGTCTCTTCATTCGGTCCTTAATTTCAGGACATCATATATTAAAATATTATATAATATCTAAATATAAATACATGACATATGTACGAACAAAAATGAACCAAACCCCTGTTTTTTTAACCAAAATATTTTGTACAAAACAAAACACAATACAAAATGTCAAATATTGTTTACCAAAACATTTAACATTTTGTGCACAGACACTAAGTCGGTGGAGGGTGGTAAAATCGGTGGAGGGGTCAAAAAGTCAATAAGTTCGTGTGACGTAATTTATGGATGACCATTTACTAGCATAATCCATCAAATATAGGTTGTCATGTCAAGTAAAACTCTCCATACCAACACAAAACCTAGATTATAATTAATTATTAATAATTCTCTTAGCGTACGTTACACATCGAAAAATCGGGTATCACAAACATCACGATTATGCTACGATAGAAAATATAAATATTAATTTAGAAGGCATCTAGAGATCATAAATTCATGGCGTCTTCGAGCAAGTATAGTAAGCATTACTTTTTATAGATTATCAACTTTGTTATATAAAGCTTATATTACACGTTAGGTCGTATACTTACTGTTAATATTTCCTTATACCCTAATAAGTAATGGAAAAACATCCTTGAGTTTCAAGTTAATTATTATTTTTTATTTAGTAATAATTTTCACCAATTCAACACCAAAACCGATTACCCGGCGATACTAATCATATTGAAAAAATAACAATAAAGAAATGTTATTGCACCCTAAAATTCATAATTCATTAATTTTGTATATGTACAGATATTTGTACCTTAGGTTCGAATAATTTAGCACATAAATATTGCCTTTTCCAAAGAAAATTTAGTCTCTAAAAAAATTAACGTTTAAACACACGCATTTATTATAAAAAAAATGTTTTAAAAAATTTCAAGAACTTTCGTGATTTGTAGAAAAAATCTCTTTTTTTGTTAATTTCAAACACAACTTATTCATACTGGTTGCCATGAATATTTAAGAATGTATCATCATTTAAAAAAAAATAAAGTAACAATATAAGATAGCATGTGATGACTTAAGGATAATGGATATAAGCATAAACATTTGTCGAAATATAGTGAGGACATTAAAAAATATATTTGCACCGTAATAGTTTTTTTTTTTCGAAATTTTATTACTTTTTATAGCTCTAAGAATAAAATGGTTGAGCATATAATAGTTTATTTATTTTATTTGTTATCGTAAAACTCATAAGACAGCGACTCTTTAATGAGGATACTAATTAAAAATGTGTTCAGATTTTTTTTGCTGTTATTATTTTTTTACTCGTGGTGGAGACCGTCGACTCTTAAAGTGAACTTGCAAACACATACAAATAAGTGTAATTACAATTGTCATTTATCACACAGTAGCCGTCACAGCAAAAAATTGCATCAGCATAACAAATAATAAATAAATAATACAATTTTAAATCGCCTTCGAAAAAAAGAGTTTGCCTCAAATCAACATTAGACGATCTCGATTCGTAGGTATATTCTTAGAAGAACATTGAAGAAAATGTGCAAGTTTTGTTTACAAAATATGACGTCACGCCTGTATAGAAACTAGCCGATAAATTTAATTTAAAATTTTAAACAGCAGATTATTTATACCGGTATGAGTTTTAAGTCAAATATAAAATCTTACGCCAACAAGCGGTATTTATTCAAATTTTATATAAATATTCTATACAATTCGACCAAAATAGTGAACACTTCTTCTTTGCATATGCTGCTCTCGTATCTAAAATTATAATAATCCCCACTAGTATATCACAAACCTTTCAACATTCCTCAATCCCGCCATTTATTTGGCATAACGCTTCCTAAAGTTATCTAGCAATGAACTAACATTTTATAATTATTGTGATACTACGCTATTTCCTTAACAAAATATACTATATTGATAAGTAGTAAAATTATTATATATAATGAAAATAAAATTTTCTATTTTAAACGGTGAACTTCAAAAGAAATCATCATGAGTGTCACTTTCTCATATGAAATTGTGGACAATGTTCGATGGACGTGATTAAGGGCGGTGGTCGTGGGTTCGAAAGCTATTAGAGGAATATTTGTATTTTTAGTTTACATGTTACCACGGTTGAAGTTTGACAATTCAATGATTTATACGACTATTCACTCTATCTAATACAATAAAATAAATGAAATGCAGTCATAAATATTGATTTTCATAAAATAATGAAGATCAATATTTTTATAATAATGTTATATTAAAATTTATAAATATGTCCGTTTTAACTTTGTTCGTCTTGATACGTTATAAAATATTAAAGTATAATTTTAAATTCAATTAACACTACAATCGATATTACATACGTGTTAAAAACGATTGCCCACAATCTCAATGTTCATTAAAACGAAAATATAACAAATGAATCAAATTATTTAGTCAGTTACATAATTGTTCGCAAAAAAAGACTAAAGTCTGAGACAAGTTTGTCTGTTGACTTTTTCCATTTTATTTGTTATTTGTAAATTCAAAGTTCTAAACTTCTATATTCTACAGTAAAACAGGCAGTTTGACGCCTCGAGCCAGTAGTTGGGCTCATGGCCCCACTGGAATTGTCAGATTGCGACAATAACCTAAGAACTGACTTTTAGTGATAAAGGAGACCAAAACTAAACTACTATAGGACTAATATAAGAAAAATCGTTGAATGTGTTCAAAGCGTTATGAAATAACTACATATTTATTATGGATATAATAGCAATTAAAATATTAAAAATCGTGATCACTTACTGCTAATTAAATGACAGAAATAAGCGTTGATAAATGATATTATATGTTGTACGATAGTATCACTCGAAGTGATATAAACATTTAACATGCTCGCTTATAGCAGTCTTAGAGTATGTATAATAAATTAAGATGCGATTTCGTTTGAAAACTTTTGTCACTTATGAGTACTAAATACTATAACTCCGTACAAAAAGCAGCTTTTCGATCGAAACCAAGTTCTTGTTTATATTTTTTTCCATCCAAGTATTTTGTGGTAACGCTTTAGAATATTATAAGATGAAGTAAATATTATTTAGTTCACTTCCAATACTACTCACTACAATATATAACTTTAGCGATTGATTGGAGTTGAACTAAAAATTACATATACATAATATGGTATTTGTTTATTTAGTAATTTGTGTCTACGTTTAGGTTTATTGTATGTATAATATATATGTATTCTATGATAACAATTCACATAAAACACGAAGAACTGTAAATAAAAAAATACTATATCTCCATATTAAAATTTAACTTACAATAGCATTTATAATATTTTTAAAGTTTTATTCAAATATTAGCGATCAAAAATTTCTACGTAGATAGAAAATGCTTTTGTTTTATTTTGACATGTGTGTTTTATGGTTTGTGTTTTTTTCTTTAACTTTCTACAAAATCGCATCTAAATAATGAATGAGTATATATCATAAATTATGTAAGCTCCTCGCCGCTCAATAGAAACACTCTAAACGCGGATTCGTCGACAGGATCGGTGTATAATTCCTCCTGGAAAATGTACATTCTTTAATATTGTAACTGATTACCCAAAAACCTTTAAAAATGTGATTTAATGAAGAATGCTTTGGCTCGTGATGTGTCTAGGTTAGAATCTTTTATCGTTGTAAACGTGAGTAACTCAATATCTTTTAGAGATTCAGAGGTAACACAACAGTCAAGAACTTTGTATTATGCCATCAGAAGTTTATTTAAACAACTGAAACTCTATATTACATTGTCATAACTCGAAGCTTTTCCGAAGAAAAGCTAAGAGCGCGTCCTATCTTCCTCTACACTATAACTGCTAGTTATAATAAAAGGAAGAGAGCATAAAGGCACCGCCCCGCCCTTACACCGTGATTTCCTACCAGACTGCGGCTGCAACAGTCTTAATTGAATTCCTCGGGACATTTGTCTGTGATCTTTCTGAAGGTACTAGTTACGCTTGTTTATATTAAAATAGTAAAAGAATGGTGATTCGTAATGTTGATTGATTTGTGAGATCGAACGCACTACCACAAGGCGGCTGATATGTTAAATAAACGCACGGCGCACACCCCACAGTCATCGACCACACACCCGTATGTGACGGGCGGACATTACTACATACACTGTGGATTGGATTCCCGATCAGGGAAATTTATTATTTAATACTTTCATTTCCTCGCTCTGGTAACGTGGCAAAGAAAGGCGTTGAATTCCACCACTCAAGACGAATGCCTCGAAATTTCGAAGGAAAATGGAAAACGGAGTGTCAGCATAAAGCTGAAAAAAAACGACATACTTGATCCAGATGTACAGAGGGCGCGTCGAGGAGCAAGTCCGCGTCCAGAGCGAGCGCACCGTCGCCCTCCGCCTCCACTCGCACACAGCGACCCATTTGCCTGAACAATTCATTATATTTACCATTTAATAATTGTAATGTATGTCATAATATAGGTACATTCATCATTATTCAACATTATTATCTTATGACACATTAAGGGAGTGACAATTGGATATCATACTTTATTTGAAAAACAAACATAATATTACATACGGTTTTGTAAACAAAGTGTCAACTGATCAATGTAACTTTTGTTCATAGTCAAGACTAATTTTAATATCAGTGCATTTGTTGACAAGACCAACTGACGTTACAGCAGAGTAACATCCAGCGTTTCCGTTTAAAATCCATGCGTCAAAAATGGGCGTAATATCCCATTATGATGCTAAGTTCTACTCGGCTAAGTTAGTTTTATAATTTTATCAAGTTGCCTCATTTAATGTTAAAACGTAAAAAAAGTTTACTGATCACCAAATCAATCCATCCAATACAATTAGACGTGATGCAATAATATAAAAGAGTAAGGATGTTGCTCCTTAGCCGTACGACAATTCAGTGTCTCCTCTACAAATAAGAAAAAATATATAAATTTATAAAATAAAGGTTGCCTTATCCCACTACTCGCAAAAAAAACTCTTTGAACGACAGTAATGTGTTTTTAGGCATTTACAATAGTCACTCCCACAAAACTTATTTATGCAAGAGACAAATATATAAAAGTTGCTGGAAAAATACCCGTCATCTGCCGTCTGCCGACCAATTTAACAATCAATGTTAGACGGTTTACGGATGACTAAATAATTAATCGTATTCCTTTATTGTGCTATTTTTTGTGTCCTGTGTGTAATGGAACCTAGTGTTGAGACACTCTGGAATATAGGGAATATTCCGTGTTGAGTAGCAAAACTCAACATCGGGCTTTGCGTCAACACCAGATGAAAATATTTAATATTTCATTTCCTCGAGTTGAACCCACAGGGAGGAAATCGAACCCACAATCTGTCGCATTTACAGTCAAACTTTGTGCTCTTGCGCCACTTCTGGCCTAAACACGTAACTAGTCTACACTATCCAAGTAAATTATACAAATCACTAGCACAAAACTTTTATCTACAGGATGGAAGTGTCAGCGCTCCTTTTACGGGAACAGCATATAGGGTAAAATATTTCAAATCCATACCGAAAGAAATTAATCAATATAACTCAACAGTTTAGACGTAGGATTTTTTTTTTCATTTCACGATGTTTATCAATATACCTGTATTTCGTGTGACGCAGTTACGCAAAGATGAGAATAACGTAAACGCATACTATAATACTACAAAAATACTACTAAAGGTTAAACAACTTTGAACTGTGCCGCCAATACCTACGACTCGATTTTGGAATGAGGCGTATGCGGCGGTTTCCCTTTGATAGGTTTATGTGTGCTTGCGTCGTTCTTGACAAATGGCGTTTTATATTACTACAATAATTTTATTATTTATTTTGTTTGAAGAAGTCACTTTTTCATTCTTGGGAAAAAAATGTATTAGGCAAAATCTCTATAAAAATAGAGAAGTTAAAACTGTGGTTTCATTTAAAGTGGTGCTGACACTTCTAACCTGTATAATAGAAAGTAAAAAAAAAACACTAACTCGCTATCGTCATTATGCAGAACATTGCCGTGAAGAAAGAGATCGCTCCGCACTGTATATATGTTGCTTTCAGAACTTTCTAATTGTTCCACCTGTAATAAATAAAATTTTTCTTCAGCTTCACACTTTATCCCACAGCAGGGTAGGCAGAAGGAACCTAGTGTTAAGACACATCGTTTCCCACTTTTCGCCGAAATTTCGAGATATTGCGTGCTGGGTTGCGGAACTCAACGCCGTGTTTTCTTGGAACCAGATCGATGAAATTAAAATATTAATTCATTGCTCCTGGAGGGATTTGAACTTCCAGCATCGCACATATACTCTAAATTATAAAATAAAAACAATGCTAAAAAAATAAATAGTAATAATAATATTAAAAAAAACAGTATAAGGTAGGTGGCACATTGGAGTCACGCCTATGAAAGCCAACAACATAGAACAGATATGTTAAAAGTAAAGATGATTGATTGCAAATTCATCACAAACAAAATGTAATATAAGTAAATATATTAATATTCATTTATGTAGTATTTATGATTATATTGTAATTTTTTAAAATCTAGTTAATAAGACTATCCTACCTAGACCCTTTAATAAAAAACTTCAGCTACACCACTAAATTAACTCTATCCATTGAAAAACTACATATTAATATCTAAAAGGAAAAAGTGAGAAAAGTTGTTAAGAAAAATATGAGGAAGGAGAAGTACGAAATTTGAAAAATGCAGAATGCTAATATTTTGTTAAAATAATGCATAAAAAATATATAAAATTAATAAAATAAGCAACAAATGACATGCACGTTGCTGTAGCAACGCGTATTTCACGCGTCAAAGGCCCCTCTCGTAATAATAAGTATTCAATTTCCACGCATACCTGTACATCGTCCTCCGGTACAAAGGCGTCGGCTTGGTAGCGATCAGCGCGCGACGCGAGCGGCCACGTGCAGTGCGTGCGCGCGGAGTGACCCTCTAAGCTGGAATCTTCTTGTTCTACTTCTAATTGAGCTGGTTCTAATAAGCTTACCTATAATATTTTAAAATAATAATGTAAGACAATAGAGGCCGTCGTGGTGGACAATAGAGGCCGAACGGAACAATCGTGCGACTGTAAACGTGACGGTTCAATGTCTCGAAAATTCGGCGGAACGTGCGGAACGGGGTGTTTTAATGGGATAAGATCCCATCATGTCATCAGTGAGTACCGGGGTTCCCTCTGCCTACCCTACTAAGTGCGGAATACAACATGAAGATAAATAAAGTATCTATAGATGAATGTAGCTTACCATAAATAAATTTTCCGAATCAACTTTTGTTTGTGCTTGTTCCTCAATGGTGGCTATGAGAGTAGGCGGATTGTTCTCTTCCTCTTTGTGTACTTTTTTCATATGCATGTAAAGCGAACTCATGTTTGTAAATGTTTGCTGACAATCTGAAATTTAATAAAAATTATATAGGCAAAATTATTTTTTTATTTATAATATATAAAAGTTTATATTAAGCTATATAAAAATAAAAGGTTGGGAAGATTTAGTCTAAGCTGCTTAATAATGCTTTTTGACATTCGGCCTAAACCTCTTCTGCTACTTGTGTACGGCATCTCATATTTAATTCTTAATTGTTCATTTTTATGTTCTATTTATTTAAAGGGAAGGATAAAATTGTCACTGTCATTGTAAAAGAATAGAAAAAATGTATGTGAGTAAGCAGTAATAAAGAAAAGAAATCGTTGACACAAGTCCATGATTTCTTCTTGATGATATAATGGTGAGACGAGACGGACGAGAGTGAAAAGTAAAGGTGCAATGTCCAGTGTAGAAGAAGTTTGTTTTTATTGATCCTAGATAATAGAGTTAATGACCGTTGTGCTCGCAGCGGTGGCGCGGCGCGTGGTGGCGCGCGGCGTGGTCGCGCAGGTGCTCGCGGCGCAGGAAGGCGCGGCCGCAGGCGGCGCAGGCGTGGCGGCGGTCGCCCGTGTGGCGGCGCGCGTGCCGCAGCAGCTTGCTGGCCGTGCGGAACGACCAGCCGCAGTTCTGTGGGGCATGTAGTAGATTCGATTCACATATCATCATAGTATCCGACTTTCAGAATATAAATTACCAGGTTGCAGTAACCCAACTTTAGCCATAACAGCTTAATTATTAATGTACTAGAACCCATAACAATGATTTTTAACAATTTTGCCTGTTAATCGTTTGTTGTGCGTTTGTTCACATTAGTCTCAGAAAGGGCTAAACCGATTTAAATGCTAAATGCAGTTCAAACTCAATTTTCACAATTCAAATTTCAAATAAATTTCCATTTATTTTGTGCATAACAGTATAGATAACCATACTTAAATAAATATAATAATAAATAATATTTCTTAAATACACTTAAATAAATATTTGTATAATTCAAGCGGAAGAAGATGCGCCGGGGACGCTTTATTTATTTTTTAACAAAAAATATAATTTAAAAAATGCTAAAAGGCCGTAGTTTATTTTTACGCCAGAGCCTTTTGTTACTTAGTTAAGCTACTTACTACTATTAGAATACTAAAGCTATAAAACGTGAACAAACAACTAGAAAATGGCTGATAATATTCAAACAATTAAACATATTTTCTGGAATCATAGCTACGTACACTCTCGATTAATTCACCTTTAAAATAAAAAAACACTCACAGGATATCTGCACGAGTATGGCTTATCCCCCGTGTGGGCGCGGGCGTGCTCCCGCAGGCGGCATGGCTGGCGGAAGGCGCGCGAGCAGCCCGGCCACGGGCACGCCAGCAGGCGCCCCTCGCGCGCCGCCACCGAGTGCGCGCGCGCGTGCGCCCGCAGCCCCGACGCCCAGAAGAAGCGGCGCGTGCACTCGTCACACCTGATTACATATTTTCTTAGCTACACTTTGTATTCTGGACATAGCACGAGGCACAGGCTGTGTGCGGAATACAGCTGGAAGCTAACAGGCAGAAGGAACCTGTAAACCTAGTGTTAAGATATTCCGTTTCCTCAATAAGACACCGTTTCACCACTCTCCGCCGAATTCTTCAGATGTTGCGTGTTAAGTGACGGAATTCAACACCGCGTTTTTCTTCTAAAGAGAGTGAGGATGTAAAAATATTTCATTCCTCCGAACAAGAATCGAACTCATAATCATCGCGATTACAATGAAACAACGAAACAAAAACCCTACAACATGTATACATATACAACACTCAAATATCCCTTATTATATATTGCACTCCACAATACAGAGGATACAAGAAACTGATCTATTTTATTTTACCATACAATGATACAATACGGTCGTTTAATTATTTTCCCCGAGTAAACACGAAGTGTACAGAAAGCCTATAAAAGTACTATGTATACAGGATAGAAGTGTCAGCACCACTTTAAATGAAACCATAGTTTTAACTACTTTATAAAAGCCTAATACAATTTTTAAAAAATCTCAAAAATGAAAAAGTGATTTCTTCAAACAAAATAAATAATAAAATTATTGTTGTAATATAAAACATCATTTGTCAAGAACGACACACGCACACATAAACCTATCAAAGGGAAACCGCCGCATACGCCTCATTCCAAAATCGAGTCGTAAGTATTGGCGGCACAGTTCAAAGTTGTTTAACCTTTAGTAGTATCTTTGCAGTATAATAGTATGCGTTTACGTTATTCGCATCTTTGCATAACTGCGTCACACGAAATACAGCATGGATAAACATCGTGAAATGAAAAAAATATATATTGATTAATTTCTTTCAGTATGGGTTTCAAATATTTTACCCTATATGCTGTTTCCGTAAAAGGAGCGCTGCCTCTTCCATCTTGTATATTGGACTAATTCCGACACGAGAGAATGAATTAATTTCATGTCTTAAATGAGGAGATAAAGCATGGCTTTAGATTCTACCACTCAACAACGATTATCTCGGAAATTGACCTGAAAGTTGAGAATGGAGTGTCTTAACATGTTTACTCTATGTACTCTGCAGTATATGGGATACAGTGTAACCTATATAATATAAAATATATAATATTTTCATCTTAAAAATACAACAGACTAATCTTATCACATAAATTAATTTATTATAAATATAAAAATATAAAACAAAATTATAGATTGTGTTGTGTCAACTTTACCTGTAAGCAGCTTCATCTATTGTATGTTCTTCATTCAGATGCTTAATTAAATCAACTCTTATGTGAAATATCCTGCCACATGGTTCTTCTACACCATGTTCTACAATCTTCTTAACTGGACACTCTACAGTAGTTTGCCTCGGAGCTTTGGGACTTGTAACTTTGTTATGAGTACTTTTATGCTTTTTTAACTTTTGCTCACTTAAAAATTCTTTTTTACAGTCAGGTGCATCACACTATAAAATTATATGATTTAATTAAGTTTATTTTTATACATTTGCCACTTTTAACATATTTATTATAAAATTAATATTAAATTATATTTTCTATAGAATGACATCATAACTATCATAGACTTATTTTGTTATAATATAAATGGATGCAAATTTGTATTATATATTATTGTCTAATTATCAGCAGTATATGCTGACCTTCACTTTTATTTTGTTTACAATAAACAGTAATAATTCACAAATTATTGTGTCTGTATGACAATAATAGCACATACCTTAAACTTAACAGGTCTACGAGTTAACTGCTCCATTGAGATTTTTTTTACAATAGGCATAGATGAAAAATGTTCTTCTTGTTCTATATTAGAATCTAATATATTAGATTCTCCAATAACAGGATTGACATCTGACGTCTGTATTCTGGCCAACCTGGTATAACCTTCTTGTATTTCAACTGAATCCTCAGATATTGTAGGTAATGTTGTAATTGTCATTGTTTGAAAATTATTTTCTTCTACAGCCCTACTCAATCCTAAGCTAGCGGTTGCTAGGGTAAAATCTCCTGATGGTGTGTCACCATCTTGGTGAATAGATGACACCGCAGCTAAAGGTACCATTGTGCTAGTCACATCTGGCTTTTGTTCTAAGTAGAAAGTATTTACTTGAGAATTATCATCTGAAAAGTAATACATACAGTTACAAATTGAGGCCATCCAGGCTGTATCAATATTTGGCTGTAAATTGTGAGTTCAACCAAAACCCAAAAAATATATAGAATATAAAAAAGTAAGTGAAAATAAATTTATTTTCACTTACTTTTTTTAAAGTACTGAATATCCTGACTAATATTTTAAAAATTAAACATAGGAGTATAAAATAAAGTAATTCTTACAATGCTCAATAATTATTTTTGGAGTATCCTGAGTAAAATCTAAGCACCACTTTTGCCCACTTTCACCTTCCATTTGCTTATTGAGTAGATCAGCATCACAAATTGTAATATTCTAAATACAAATAATCAACAAATGTAAATATAATAAGACTTTAGATGCACATCATATTTATATATAAATATAAGTATATATTTCTTAAATTCGATTATATTGAAATAACTGTACAAAATAACACTTTTAAGGCAGTAATTTAATGTATCTATGTATGTAAGCATAGTATACCTGTCTAACATTATCATTCAATAAAAATGACTCCACATTTAAAGATTGGCTTTGATGGTCCTCAAAATCTAAAAAAATAATAATTTAATATTAGTTTTTATAATTCATAATTATAATTATATGACCTGGGACAACCATTATTTGAATGTAACATTTTCAACCTGGCTGTGGATATAAGGAGAATACTATACTGGTTACAATCACACAACTTTAGTATTCTTTATATTTTATAAATATATGTAAATAATTTCAGTAACGGATATTATATTTTATAAAAAAAAAAAATTAATGAATCTGTAATTGACAGTATGTGAAGTCCTATTCAGACTCTGCCCATATACAAAATTCCAAACTATTATATTGGATTTGATTATGGTTACAAACAGTTTTTCTTTTGGGATATAAATTATAAAATAATTTCAATTATGGTTACAGATCTCCATAGCATGACAGGTTATATATTTAAAAAAATACATGTACATGAACATTATACTTACTATTGCAATTATTAACAAATATAACATTATTCTTTGTGTTAACATTTGGTGCTGTTTCCTGAATACTAGCTATCTGATCATTATGATTAATTTTTAATCTATTTACAGTTGTCTTAACAAGGTGCATGGCATTATTTGTTTTATATTTTGATGGCTTATCAACTTCTAAGCCATTACTTTTTGGGTCAAGGATAAATGATGATGTTATTAAAGATTCTGTACTAGAAGATTCATAAATATCAGTCTTGTTCTTCTTACCAACATTTGAAGTCTTACTTATATTTGTCTTTTTATTTAAAATGCTAGGCTTCTGGAATTTTTTTTTATTTGAATTTATATTATGTGACTCAAACATGTTTTTTCATAAATGTATTACATCAAGATTTATGTATGTTGGTAACTACTGAAATAAAATGTTGAAATATTATACCAGTTTTCCAATTACAAACAGTTGATCTATGTAATAATATATAATAATATTAATATACAATAAAGTTATAATAAGATTTTATTGTAGTTTACAAGAAATTCTATTAAAGACATTTACTTGCGCATTAAAGAAAATTATATAAAATATATATTACAACTTTACCTACAGCAATTAAAACAATTAGGTTATAAAGATATTTATGTGATTACGACATGGACACTGAACTTAAACCTCTAATAACATTTTTCAAATTAATTTTTCAAAAAGTTTTTGAAACTGTAAACATATCGAGTACAAAGGGTCTTAAATCTTAACAATATTGAACTACACAATTTTTTGACAGTGACGGCATAAAGTATAAACGATGATGTCACTGTCAATGTATGACGCTATCATATAAACATTGCTGCTTAAAAAAAACATTATGCCTGGCTTAGATGCTCGTGATAACTTGACTGACGCCCTCAAACTCCAAACCTTCATTGCCGTTTGGCTGTCATTTAGACGCTTGCGAGCGAGTTGGTATATTCCTGATATACAAGCACGACAGACATGGATTTCGAAGTTATTTCAATTATTGTGTTAAGCTTAGCGTACAATTTAAAAAAAATCATTTTACTACCTGGAGTGACCTTACTGAGATGCATACATTATTGTATTGTGGACTATAGTCCTCTAAAACACACAAATTTGAGATAACATAATAACTTAAATTAATGTTACTTAATAATAATTTTTCACTTACAGTCACATAATTACAATACTGTCACATAAAATACTTAACTTAGAGAATATCACATTAAATACTGAACTGAATAATAAAAAAGTCATCTAGATAGGTTGATTTTTTTTTAATGAAAAGAACAAGGCAAACTAACGTGCGGGTCACCTGATGGTAAGTGATCACCGCCGCCCACGACCCCGTGCAACACCAGAGGAGCTACAGGTGCGTTGCCGGCCTTTAAGGTGGGTTAGGCGCCAGAGCCCGGCATTACCTGATGCGAAAAGCAGTGGCATAAAGCCACTACTTAAATAGTCTGCCCATGCGTGATGCCATTGCTGGCGACCAGGATGATCCTATTCTAGACCGGGATCATAAGTACTTATAATATAAAAATGTATTTAAAGAAAACATTTAAAAAAATTGAGTATATTACGTGTGGTTTTGGTGTATAAGTTATTTTCTTTTAAAAAATATTCGTAGTCACACTATATTCTTTTTTTTTTTTTTGCTACTTTCAATGAAATAAGTCTATACTTAAAGTTTTTAATAATAAAACGTGCTTATAATTTAGATGTAGCTACACAAAGATCGGCCGCAAAAAAATTTATAAAACAAATGTCACTGATCTCTCGAGTTTTTGTTTTTATAATTGCCACGAAACTACGTTATATTGCTTTTTTTCTGCATGGGCGTAGGATGGGCAGCGCCGGATGGGCCGTGCCCACCTCAGAATAGTCTGTTGCCTTCCCCAGAAATATAACAAAATATGCCACCTAAACTTAACAAAAACAACATGAACTAATGATTTTGAGTTATGCTAAGGTTAGCATGCAGAGCTTTATTCTCCGATGGTGTATCGGACGCCGCGGAAGCATTAGCAACGCAGAGATGAGAGACAATTACATTGTCTTAATTTTAGCATATCAATCGTCTTTGATATTTTTATTTACTACTTTTAGATTATAAATTTTTCGGTGATCGTTAATGTACACTTATATTGACATTTGAATAAAATCTGTAACCAGCACATACAATGTTTGTATGAGTTTTTGATACAGTTCCAACATATTTTATACAAATTCATAATTGATAGCAAAATGGTAAAAGAAGGCAATGACGCTGGTTGAAGACTGATTTAGGACTAGAATGATTTTATATGAAAAATGACAATAACAAATAGGGAGAATAATGATTATTACCTTATATACTAGATCAACGGATCTGACCTGAGGCTGTAGTCCTGAATATTAGACATATTTCTAATAGATTAACTCACGGATGGTTCGTGTGATAAAATTCTTGTGTTTAAACCAGTTATGACTAAAATTTTGACCGTGAACTCTTCCTGGATTCTATTCTTTTGAATCTTCATGCTATAGAACTTCCATGGCATTCAGTTTAAGCATAATGGAAACATTATAAATGTTATTTGTTCCAGTAGTGGTTTGAATATGAGAATAACAAAACAAGCAGCATCACGTTCTAATTATTATATTCAATTACTCATCGTTCAGGAAATTGTTCATTTATATATATTATGACTAGCAGCCCACTCTCGGCTTCGCCCGCATATCACATATAATACTTTTATTATGCTGCATTTTCCAACAGATTAATACATTCAATCATAAACACTACGTGGTTTCAATATACATGTGAAATAAAAATCGATGAAATATCACCTTACAATTTTCAAATATTTTTTGTCACAAAATGCCTTATTGTCACTTATTTATAAGAGATAGATATATGGCGTCGCGGAGTTTATTTTAGATCTAGCAAAATTGAATATGTTGGTCATACAATGTACTGACATATAATAAGCTATATGTGCAGCGCACGTGCTTAAAACAATTTTAAAGCAATTCTTTGGCGCTTCTTATTATTGTTATTTCGTTATTTAAGGCTAACTAAGACTTACACCGTAATGTTATATAGCCTATACCACTACTGAAGAATGCAGCTTTCATACAAAATAAAAAGAAAGTAAATCGGTCCAGTAGACCCAGAGATCTTAGCGTTTAAACAAACAAACAAACTCCCATACCAATAACGTAACCACATACTACTACAAAAATACTACTAAAGGTTAAACAACTTTGAACTTTGCCGCCAATATCTACGACTCGATTTCGGAATGAGGCGTATGCGGCGGTTTTCCTTTAAAAAGTTTATGTTTGAGTGTCATTCTTGACAAATGGCATTTTATTTTACAACAATAATTTTATTTATTTTATTTCATGATTTTTGGAAAAATCTCTTATGTTTTATTTGTATTAGCCTTTTATAGAGTAGTTAAAACTATGGTTTCATCTAAGTAAGTATTTATTTTATATATTTTAATTTCAATTCATTGTTGGTCACAGAGCATCATTTTCCTTCAGACGCTTATCATTATTCTCAATAATTGTCATTGTCCTTATCAACATATTTTTAGAGAATGCCATTTTTTTAAATAAATAGGGGTAGTTCATAGATGCCACTCCAATAAACATACATTATAATGTCCAAGGTTATATCTTACAGCGAAATTTCAGCTTTACACGCTTGTTCAAAAAAAGACATTTTTTGGTTGAGAATAACAGTTTCAGGAGAACAAAAGTACTAAACACAAGAACAAAAGTAGTAAAGTCAAAAAGACAGCAACAACTCAATTTAATTTGAGTTCATAAATGTACTTTAGGTGCTTACCTATCATAATAAAAGTCAAAACTCTAACCTAATGTCGTTCTTTCAATGATTGACAATGACATTAGGTTAGAATTTTGACAGTCAATGTTCTGTGTGCCATGTGACTGTTATTGTTATTAACCAAGAAACGTATAGTATCCTATAAAGTATTTATGTTATTTACTGAACGTAATGATCGTTGATTTAAATCACATTAGGGCTCTACTTTACTACATATAAATATAAGTCATAATAAAGAAGTATAATGAATGATAATAATATATGAAGTATAATGAATATCTAATCATTGTCTCTTACCTAACAATAAAGTTTTCACTTATTTTCCAATATTTTCATTAAGTAATTTTTTTTGACACAAGTGATAACCTTTCCCTTCTAATTATATTTCCTTAAACATATGCAATCTAGTCTCTTACAGTAGACTCATCTCTAAATGGTCAATTTATAAATATTTTGTTTGTAAGAAAAAATTGGCATGTTTGAATCGCCATAATTAAAGAAATGAACTAAACTGAACTGTAAGAGAAAATGTCTTTAACCACGGATGTTCCACCTTATATACTCGAGCTTCAAAAGCAATTTTCTAATATAGAAGATATAAATGATCCCACATTAATGGATAATATATTATCATGTCTAGAAAAGATACATTATGAAGATGAGGAATTTCTTGAGGTACGATTTATATGTATATTTAATAAAACTGTACACTATCGCTGTTTGTACTTCATTAGAGGCATTTATTAATGTAATAGATCCCAAAACTTTGATTTTTAAATTTTTGTTTGTTTATCTGTGTGAATGTTCACGCTACACTCAAAATCTTTTTTGCCATTCTTGCATCACTCATTTGTTCGACATGCCCAAACAAGCTGAGCAAGTTCTTCGTTCTCACTGTGAGATCCTTGCTTGTACCTGTCATTCTGTGTACCTCTTCATTGTGGATTTGGCTGGATCGGCTAAGGTAGAGGATGAAGCTACAAATACATTATAATTAATTGTTGATTATTATTTAGCTTTTACATCTTAATGTATTACTAGTAAGAAATGGTTGTAACTTGTATGTATAAGAATAAAACTTGTATGTAAGGTACAATAAATTGTCAATTTGAAGTATATTTTTGTATTCTTAACTAGGAAGAGTGAGTGATAAGGAAAAATTTTGTTAAACATCTCAAAGACCATTTTAGTTGCATAGTGCAATAGATAACAAAGCCTAACAAAGAGCTCCCTTTGTCAAAAGATGTCTTCTTTATTGATATTGTAATGGTTTACAGGCTCTCTTGGACAAATTGCCAGAAATGACGGTAACATGGGATCAGCCGTGGTACCAACAATCAAATTGTCTCACTAGACCAATGAAAGTATTAGGTAGTCAAGACAGTGAGAATACCTATAAAAGTGACACTATATGTTTAAAAGAAAGTAATAAGATACATAAAAACTGGAAGAAGTTTGTAAAGGTAATATAATTTGTTAAATATATATTATAAAGTATATTGTATTTAGAATTTCTATTTTTGTTTATTTCCATAGCCATACCACTTTTTATCTGCTCCCTAAATTTTTATAGTCATTATAGCAAGGGGTCTACCCTTGCCTTTTCTTTTACCTTATACATTTTTGTCAACATAATTTTTTATTTATTAAGTTATGGCAGGATGAGCCGAAAAAACTTAATGTTCTCCATTTTCCCCTCTATTTTGAAACATTGCATGTTTAATAAGTAGTGCGTGCTACTACAAAGAGATGAAATAAACAAGTGTAACATCATTATGCATCAACAATTATATGTAATATGTGATTAGGTGGTCTGTAAGAACATTATTGCTGCTGGTGACTTCCCACTATTAGATACAAGTCCAAGTTGGCTTAATAATTATGTTGTACAAAAGTAATTTGTTATCCAGAGAGAGGGGGGTAGGGCTACTCGCGTCCGTAGCATTTACCACCTATTCGTAGGCCCTACACGCGCCCCCTGGGTGGTGCAAAATGAGTAGCAACGCCGAGTAACGGGTGGCGGTTAACTAATCTGTCTTTGGTTCATCACAAACCTTGGGAGATTATATCTTCTCTAAAAGAGTGATTGCGGTACCTTCGGAAAGTGGTGTTAGTATGTCCCACCTCTTTTCTATGAATTATGAATGAAAAAGCGATTATTTGGCATGCGATTCGGCTAGCCCCCGGCGCTTGCAGGTATCCGGGCCTGCAAGGGTGAAATCTGTTACCGAAGACTGCGCAGGTGCGAGCGACCAGGCCTCTGTGTCAGGAAATGCTACTGGAAGCAATACTAAAAAATATATACAACAGGCATTCCATCCAAGCCTATTTACCCAAAAACCGAGATCATTTTAACTAGGAAACTCAATGTGTAACAAAGAAAATCCGTCCTCTCTGTCAAAGGCAAATGCTACTGAGAATGACGTTAAACCTTGCCATCCTGTATGTGTATGGCAAAGGTCTAAAAAAAAAGACAAACTAACAGCCCATCAAATACCAGTACTTCAAACAGATTTAGTGGACTCCCGATAGATCTAACAGATGAAGACTCTAGAGAACAAAGTCAAATTGCTTCTTCTAGAAAGGTTCATAAACCACCACCAATCATCCTCTATGGTATAGAAGATCTCTCAAATCTAACTGATCTACTAAATAAAGCTGTACCCAGTGGAACCTACTCATACAAAATTGTCAGTAGAGATCAACTAAGAATTGTAACACTATCAACTGAAACCTACAAAGACCTAATGGAGCACATTCGAAAAAATGGCCTTATAGGCCATACCTTCACACAAAAAGAAAAGAAGTGTTATAGGATTCTAGTTAAGAACTTGCACCACACTACACCTAAAATAGCCATAATCGAAGAGATAGAAAAGACTGGCAACAAAGTTAGAGGAGATTTTAAATTCATTTATCATACTAGAGTTAAGATTGAAGGTCCGAGGAAATCTAACGACATACCCCAGTGTATCAGATGCCAACAATATGGACATATGAAAAACAATTGTATGCGTCCTTACCGATATGTCAAGTGCAGAAGGACATAAAACTACGAATTGTCCTGAGAAAGATAGAAATACACCTGCTACTTGTACACTTTGCTTTGGCGATCATCCAGCCAACTATAGGGGCTGCCAAGTCTATAAAGAAATCAGAGCAAGAAAAATTAACCGCACCGTAAATAAAAAACAGTCAGTGACACAATGATCTAATAAGTCACCCATTCCGCTGTTGAAGAGTTCCCACCACTCCATACTCAGATGCAAAACTATAACAAAGTTAAAGATGATAACAACATATCTAACTTTAAAAAGAAAATGACATATTCAACAGCTACGCGACGCCATGTAAAGAGAATAGAGGATGTACAGCCTCAGTCAACAAGTTCACTTGAACAAAACATTATGAAACAATCTGAAAAGATAGACATATTAATACAGCAAATGGGCACTCTATTAGGATTGCTCACAGTAGCAATAGATGACTGGGAGGGAGCGCTTATTATTGCTGTGGTATATTGTCCAACAAATGTTTACAGACTTTTTTTGCAAACTTGGAAAAAGGTTCGTCGGCGGAGGTGACTGGAACTCCAAAAACACCTATTGGGGCTCCAGACTTACTACAACACGAGGCTGAGAGTTGAAAAAAGCAATAGATAAACTTTCCCTCTTTGTCCATTCTACTGGAGAACCAAGCTACTGGCCGACTGATACCAATAAAACTATCTCTAAGTGAATGTCGGAGCTCTACACTAGGATGGAATCTTGTCTGGATGGGACTTCGGACCATACACCCATGATCTGCACTGTCAGTACTACCATTATCTGAAAGGAAGCGCCGAATACTTTGTACAACAGCAAGACCGATTGGGAAGCCTTCCGAGAATATATTGACGTAAATATCAATCTATCCATTCAGCTTAAAACAGGAAAATATTGAAAGCGCCACGCTGTATGCCACGAACTTAATACAGAAGGCGGCATGGCTATCCACTCCATTTCTTAGCCGCAAACAAAAACCACAAGATATTTCTGTAAAGATTAAAGAAAAAAAAGAGGTTAAGACGGAAATGGCAAACAAGCAGAAATCGCAGATATAAAAGAGAACTAAACAAAAAGCAAAAATATTTAAAACAGATGCTGGGAAAAAATTGAAATCAAACTGTCCAAGATAAATTACAGACTTTATCTCCACACCAAACTGATGATTACACTCTCTGGAAGATAACAAAATCTCTGACCTAAAGATTACGTTCCCCCACTAAGAAAACCAAACGGTGATTGGTCCAGACAGCCTTCCGAAAAGGCAGAGTTATTTGCTAACTTTCTAAAAAAGGCTTTTACACCTAATGATCCTGATCTCATAGACACAGAAAGAGAAATTGATGATATCCTGACGACTGATAAACAAGAGTCGCAACCCGTAAAGCGAATAACACCTGAAGTGAAAAGATCTATACTTGGATTAAAAACTAAGAAGGCGCCAGGATTTGACCTGATTACGGCAGAAGTTTTGAAACAACTCCCCAAAAAAGGCATAGTCCTTCTTACAATCTTATTTAATTCGGTGCTAAGGTTACAATATTTTCCTTCACTGTGGAAAATATCTATTATAAACATGGTTGCGAAACCTGGGAAGCCTACAACAGAAGTGACTTCATACAGACCTATAAGTCTCCTTTCTGTAATGTCAAAATTATTTGAAAAACTTCTGCAACGACTACATCCCATACTAGAAGAGAAAAAAATAATACCAAATCACCAGTTTGGATTCCGAGCGTGCCATGGCATGGTAGAGCAGATTCATCGAGTTGCTCACACTATCCGCCAAACCTGGAGAAAAAAAAATACTGCTCTGTCGCATTCATCGACGTACAACAAGCGTTCGATCGTGTGTGGCATAAAGGATTATTATGCAAATTAAAAATCTACCTGCCGAACAATATGTACATGATCCTAAAATCCTACCTTCAGGGCCGTATGTTTCAAGTCAGGGTCGAGGAAAGCTGGGTCCAGTATTATACACAGTCTATACTGCTGACTTGCCTTATTCCGACGATACTGTCACTGCTACTTACGCTGATGATACGGCACTTCTCTCAAGTCACAGAGATCCAAACATAGCGTCTGCAAAACTTCAAGAACGCTTAGATAAAGTCGCAACTTGGTTCATTAAATGGAGAATAAAAGTAAGTCCTGCGAAGTCTATACATGTGACATTCACACTTAAAAGAGGAGGGTGAAATTAAATGATATGATCTTACCTCAGCAAAAAACAGTTGCGATGTTATAGCTTTGATAAGTTTGCGTCTTTGTGCGTCATTCTTAACAAATGGCGTTTTATTTTAAAATTATTTTGTTTGATAAAAAGTATTTTTTTCATTTTTGGAAAAATTTTCTTTCTTTTATTTTAATTACATTGCGCTTTTATACATATTTTTATATAATAGTTAAAACAATGCTTTCATTTAAAGTGGGGAAGATTAAAACACTCTGTGTATAACTCTAAAATTGACATAATTTTTTTCTTATTTAGATTTTCGATATTCCAAATACGCCTGAATGTTTAGCTCGATGGAGAAATAAGAAAGGAAAGCACCCAACCTGCGCAGAGGAACGTGTTCGAAGATTTGTGATTGCATTTTTAGCACAAGGCTTGAAACGAACTTTGTATCAGGTCTATAAACACGTACTTATTCGTTATGGTACTCCAGTAAAGGGTGCTTATTTGAAATATGAAGAAAATATAATGGATGTATGCCTTCATCATTGTGCCCAAAACTGTGTTCCAGATTTATCAGCTATTCTCGGTAGAGAACCAAGAGGTCTTTATAAGAGGCTTTGCCAGAAAGTTAATGGTATGTAAAATACAAATTTTCATAAATATATTGAAAGAAAATCATACATTTATTGATAATATATTTTAGGAACACGAGAAAGAAAAAAAATTTCTTGGACACTCCCACTAGCTACAAAATTTTTAATTTCACTAATGAAATATTCAGATGAAACATTAGATAATTTAAAAAACAAAAGGTTTGAAAAATCAGTGTGGTTAAAATTAGAAGAAGAATTTGAACAAAATTACGTTTGTTTGCAGTTATTTTGGTATAGATATCTTCATATCCAATTATTTGTAAAATATGATATAAAGATACGAAAACTTAGAAAACATATTTTCAAAAGGTAAAAGTATTTCAGTGTTTGAAATAGGTTTAATAATAATATAATGAATATGTTCTTTCTAAAGAAAGAATATTTAATGCAATTTTTTTACTCTTTCAGAATAAAACAATATCCTTATAAAGTATGGGGAGACATTAGATGGAAAGAATTATTAACAGAGTATCCAGATGGTTTTACTCATCTTTTTTTATATCGAACATGTTTTAATTTAGTTAAAACATACCCTAACTATCGTACAACTCCAATAGAAGACGTCATAAATTACGGACTTCAAAAGACAAAGTGTATCCGTAACAAACGATTAAAAACTTTAAAGTTAAATGAAAAACAGGAGCTAGAAATCGTTAAATATGATAATAAACTATTTAAATAACATGATGTTTAAAAAGTTCATAGAATTATCTTCATTTATTTATTTTTTTCCTTCAAATTATTTATTTATTTAATGCATAATATACGAAATGTTTTTTAGGGGTCACAATACCGGACCAATGTAGTAAAACCGTTATTTTTGATAAAATTCTGATAAAATTGAATTTAATAAAAAAAATAGGACAGAAATCGAAAAGTTTTCTAAAAAAACATATTACGATATTCCTTTACAAAATCTCCAGCCTTAATACTAGGCTCCCTCTGCCTACCCTGCTACATGCAAGATATAGCGTAAAATCGATAGACGCTGATAGGAAGCAGGATAAGGGTTTTTACATAGACTCGACCAAGACCATTTTACATGGAGGTAAAGACAATTTTCAATCAAATCTGGACCGATTCACTGGTCTAACAAATTTCTAGAGCAAGGTCCAAGCATATTGTTAAAATATTTAAGGAGATTGAGAACTACACATTCGGAACTCGTCAGTTTAGAATAATGACGCTGGGTCTCCGGCATTGCCAGAGCTCAATACCTAACTGAGGTCAGCCAAAAAGCTATTCGGCGAGCTCGAGAAGACTCTTAGGACATCTACAAGTCAAGGGGGCCGGATGTAATTTGTTATTTAGTTTATTTGGTCCTGAATTGAAATAGGTGCTAGCTGTGCTAGCGTGTTTTTTTCGACACCTAAGACTAAGCCAGTCGGGGTAGTCCCAGACTCGTGGAAGAGCGAGCTTATCCACACGATTTCGAAGAAAGGTGACGGTTCCGCTGGGTTGCGGCTATTGAAAGCAAGGGACAGCAGCATGAATCAACTGTTGACGGTTTCTATTCCGAATATATGCACATGAACGCTGACGTTACATACAAAGATATATTAGAGGATCCTAGCAAACATTGCTATGCAGATGATAACACAGATATTGCGGCCACGATGATCTTTATTGGAATAACGTTGAAGTGCGACATAGTGCCAAACTAAAATTATCTGTTCTGTTGAGACATCACTCGGTAATGTTTATAGAGTAAAAGGAACCTGCTTCAATTCAACCTCTAGAAGTAACAGAAGTTTGCGCAATAGCCATTAAGAAGACCCTTTTTGTCGTGACATTAATTTTTGAAAATCCTCTTCTTAAAGCCGTGCTCAATATCAGCATATAACGTTTCGAGTGACGGTCAGTATCGTAATCATCTGAATTTTTCTTCCACGTGCCTTACAATTGTGGAAGGTCGACACGACATGGGTACCTTCAAAAACGCATATATCTTCACCTTAAAAATCGGCAACGCACCTATAGCTCCTCTGGTGTTACAAAGGGTGTACTAAGAGCGTCGCCTAATATGAAATGGCCATGGTACGGCACATGTCTATCCCTGAAGTGAGACCCCGAACGCTCAAGGAAGCTATGGCTGGACATCCTGTTACCAGACATAATAGTGGCCAGATAGGCAGACCTTGGTATTAAAGGCCAGAAATGACTCCTCGTCGAACAGAAACCCTTTAATACAGAAGTGCGCGGAGAGAGTCGAATTAAAATGTAATTAAAAAAGTTGCTTACAGTGAAATAAAAATCTAATTTAATTAAACACTACATACATATATAATTAAACACTACATATATATATCAAGATGTTCATTAATAATTATTAACTCTATTCGAGTCTTGAAAATATCTCCCGGTATTTTACGGAAAATGATCCGGTATTGCGACGCTTAAAAATTATTTCTTACATTATGCATTAACTCAACTTTGATATAGCTATCATCGCTTCTAAAAGGCTACTGGAGGGCCAGGCTCGCCTTAGGAAATATCTCCAGTTACACCCATGTTCACATTGATTTAGATTTAGCATTCAGACCGGGTTCTAGAGGTTTTGGCAAAGAATATTCGAATGTACATAACTTTTTTTATTTTATTAAACTCCTAGGAAATAAAGCAATGCTATCATAAGCTTGCAATAATTCATCTCATACAGCACACGGTTATTCAGGTTCGAGATACTTGTAAAAAATAAAAAAAGCGTAAAAAATATTAACTGAAGCTAGTAATTTATTTCTAAAAAAATAATATTTTTATTGAAAATACAATAATATTTCGCCAATCTTTGCAATCGTGAATAAAAGGAAAGTACATATTGGAGATTTTTCGTCAAACTTAATTTTTAGTTATTAGCTATCATACTTAAGTAATTGTATCGAATAAATACTACAAAATTAAGATCAATATTGTTCCATAGGCGAATGTAACTAACTACAGGGCTTCCAAAAGCTGGCGAAGAGACATGTATATCTATACTTATAATAAATCTGTAGAAAAGTCTTTTCTGTACCTTGAAAATATAAAAAAAAAATTGCCTGCCTGTACCTTGAAAATATAAAAAAAAAATTGCCAGGGTATTAAAGGATAATTAACAGAATCCATTTCCAACATTTTTGGAATTTTTGTCTGTTTATGTGAACACGTATCACGTAAAAAGTACACAATAAATTTAAGCAACTTTTATACATAAAAATTACAAATAAATCAAAGTAGCTTTTACTGTTTATTTCATTGCAATCGCTTCACTCTAAGTAAAAGATGTAAGTATTTAAGTTTTCAAGAAGTTTATATTTGAGATAGTAAAAAATCGATACAAGTAACGCTATCTATTGACAACTAATAGTAGGTACTAACGAATCTTGATAACGCAAAAAATGTTCTGTGGAGTTAGACACTAATTATGACGGGAGAAATATTAATCATTTTAATACTAAAGAATATTAATCATTTTAATACTAAAGATATAAGTATTTAAGTTTTTCAAGAAGTTTATATTTGAGATATTAAAAAATCGATACAAGAACGCTATCTATTGACCAATAGTAGGTACTAACGAATCTTGATAACGCAAAAAACGTTCTGTGGAGTTAAACACTAATTACGACGGGAGGAATATTAATCATTTTAATACTAAAGAATATTAATCATTTTAA
>JAAIXJ010000345.1:145841-206335 GCA_013403705.1 Heliconius hermathena
CGACTGGTTGTGGGTTCGATCCCCACTCGAGGAGATGAAATATTTACTTAAATTTATATTTCCATTTCTTCGCTCTGGTGTCGAGGTTAAGCGCGGCGTTGAGTTCTGCCACTCAACATGCAATGCCTCCAGAATTCGGTAGAAAGTGAGGAACGGAGTGTCTTAACACTGGGTTCCCTCTGCCTACCCTGCTGTGTGCGGGATACAGTGTGAAGCTAATAATCGCTTAAAGGTTAGATACCTCAATGTTCAAGTCTATATTCCCTTAGAGCACAAAAAAATCTATCTTCTAAATCATCGCAATCAAATGACGATAAACTATGAGGGTTTAGGCATCCCGTTGATACACAATTACGAAATTTGTTAAGAAGTAAAAACTTACGGCACGTGTAAAGGAAAATTCCAAAATTATTTTTCAAAAATTGACAATTTTTGTATTTGTGTCACAGAAAAAAACTATTAGGTACAAATTTTAATCTGTACTTAATTTGATACAAAATGACATCTTTAATAAGTTATTCTTTTGGCGTATTCTTGAAACTGTTACGAAACTCGCGGGTCATGAGTACGACTTGAACTTGACCGAAAATAATGATTATTTCATAGATTATATAAAAATGCCTAAAAACGTGCTTTCTTTGTATATTCTGTATACCAATTATATATTTACTTAAAATATGTGACTAATTTAAAAACAAGTACAGGAGCTAATATAAGTTATTTTACAAAGAATATAGTGAATACTTATCCAAATAAATAAATTAATAATTAAGGCTGTTTGTAATATCTCTATTTCTTAAATGAATAATCATCTAATTCAAGCGGGCAAAGCCGCGGGCAGGCCGCTTGTTTCTAATAAAAACAAGTTGTAGCATTGAAAAACATGTTAATTTTAGTTCATAAACTTTGATAACAAGTTTGTTATATTATAATTCACTTACTACTTCTGGTGGGTTAAATGCTTAGTAAGAGATAGAAAGGAATATTAGATATTACACAATAACAATAAAATTACAGGGCAAACTAGGTATGTGGGGTAAAAATAATGGGAAACCACTTTATCTGTCTATCTATCTACCAAACCTTTA
The DNA here is from genome assembly GCA_013403705.1 of Heliconius hermathena. Classification (NCBI taxonomy): domain Eukaryota; kingdom Metazoa; phylum Arthropoda; class Insecta; order Lepidoptera; family Nymphalidae; genus Heliconius; species Heliconius hermathena. Next base: position 146,930 of record JAAIXJ010000345.1, read on the forward strand.
TATTCTAAAGGGCCAACGTGCTTCAACTATACAAATATTTATTTAAGTGTATTTCAGAAAAAAAATCCCGAATATATATAGCCTATACTATACTCGTATAAAATAGGGGGTTATGGAGCAACACCATAACCGGAGGGGTGTATGATATTGCTCCATAACACCCTGTATTGCTCTTTCAGTGTAAGTTCCATAACAATATGTTCAACTGGTCCAGATATTAGCTAAAACAAGCAAAAAGACAGAAGATTTGTATAAATAACTATAATCTATTAAATATTTTTAAAGTGTTATTCCACACTTAGGAAAGAAGAATCGACGTATGAGAATGTATGGCTTAGTGGTCAGAGCGCCTGGTCGGTTTCCAGGAGGCAAGAATAATACTTCTACGATGTGAAAGTAAACATAAAACACCATTAAGGAATGATAATTGCCGTGCATCTCTAAAATACCTGCATGCGTTCGCTACAAGCTCTACATCTACAATCTTATAATTACATTACAATATTTATAGTACAACGAAACTGGAAGCTTTTGACGTATAATATTTTTAAATTCAGAAGTATATGGAGTATGGAGAGATTAGACCATTATAGATATTTTTTTTATTTTGTATTATTATATTTCTATAAGTTCGCCTACTGGAGTCCAGAGGTCGCTTTGGAATTGAATGTTTTAATTGACGTCAATAGATGTCGCTACAAATTTAATACGAGCAATAATATTAAATATATTTATTAATTTCACATATTTGCCTTAGTTAACATAAAATTATATTTACCACAAATAATTTATTGTAATCAAGTTCTTCTAAAGAACGTAGCTTTCATACAAAACCAAAAATAAGTAAATCGGATCAGTAGATCCAGAGATCTTAGCGTTTAAACAAACAAACAAACTGTTCCGCTTTATTATGTTAATAGAGTAAAGGTAACTTTATATTATGTTATTTTATTGTCATAATACTAAAGATCCAGTTTTTTAATTTGAAATAGGTTAAAGATAATGTCTTATCTTTAACCTATTTCAAATTAAAAAAGTGGATCTTTAGTATCCATAGCGACCCTGATATTATTAATATTAACAGTGATAACACTTATCTGATATTCTCTTTTGATTATATACACCTATATTGTATCTTCATTTATTACTTAATATATATATTCTAAATAACCATGGATGTGGCACATTTTTTTCCAGTCATACTAATTCATTGTAGTTGATTCATTATATTTTATATATTATAGATAAATAATAAAATTTAATTAGCTTCACGCTGTATCCCGCACACAGCAGGGCAGGCAGAGGGAACCTAGTGTTAAGACACTCCGTTCCCCACTTTCTGCCGAATTCTGGAGGCGTTGCGTGTTGAGTGGCAGAACTCAACGCCGCGCTTAACCTCGACACCAGAGCGAAGAAATGGAAATATAAATTTAAGTAAATATTTCATCTCCTCGAGTGGGGATCGAACCCACAACCAGTCGGTTTTGCAGTCACACCTCGTGCCGCTGCGCCACGACTGGCCTCTATATATTATAGATACTTACAAAAAAAACTAACCAAATAGATATTTTTTTAAAGCAGCTATCTCTCATCCTCATGTAATTTTTTAAATCATCCTCTGTCAGTAAAATCATTTCCTACCGAATTCTGGAGGCATTGGATTTTGAATAGCAGAACTCAAAGCTGCGCTTTGATCCGACATCAGAGTGAAGAAATGAAAATATTAAACATTTATAGCGGTTTTTGTGAACTACGCTATTTAATAATATTTTATATTTTCAATTATGGAGTGAAATTAAAGTTCCAAAATTTTGTGGAATAATTGTCCAAATTTATTTACACTTTAAGAAGATACACAAGNCTTAAATTTATTGTGTACTTTTTACGTTATACGTGTTTACATAAACAGACAAACAGACAAACAGACAAACAGATAAACAGACAAACAGACAAAAATTCCAAGAATGTTGGAAATGGATTCTGTTAATTATCCTTTAACACCCTGGTTAATTTTTTTTTAAATAAATTCAATGTACAGAAACGACTTTTCTACAGATTTATTATAAGTATAGATATAGATTATGTTATTTTAAATATTATTTGCTGTATTATATAATATTATTAACAGTTATTAATAAATGTGATAGTAACAAACAATTTTATAAATACAATCAAAATTTAAATGGCTGCTTAAAACATTTTTTTTAGTTTCACGCTTTGTCACGCATATTAGCAAAAACAATAGAATTATAGTATTAAGACACTCTGTTCTTTACTTTCCGCCCGCCCATTTTCGAAATATTGCATTTGATTGATTGATTGATATTGATTTGTGGAGCTTTATTACCACAACGAATAAACAAAAATAATTTAGTACTCCAAACTGTGGGAATAGAACCTACCACTGCCACTGTTTTATATGATGATATTAAAATTATATTTTGATATTGTTATTACACTGTCAATACCATACCCGTCAGGAGTAGTCATTAATGCCTTGTTAAAAATAAAATTGCTTGATTATAACAGATCTCTAGTATGAAAAAACTGGTTCTTTTTTAGCTTTACGCTGTATCCCGCAAATAGCCGGATAGGCAGGGGAAGGGGGATCTGGGAATCTAGTAATAAGATACTCCGTTCCCATCTCTGTCCCGTTCCCCACTATGGCCGGAATTCTTGGAGACATTGCGTGTTAAGCGGCGGACATTAACGCCGTGCTTTGCTTTGTTAATGAAAATATGAAATATTTCATTTCCTCTAGTGGGAAATAAACCCGTTACGTTTACACTCGCACCCTTATACCTCTGCTCCACGACTGACCTCACTCTGGAAAGTTGATTAATAATGATGACGGTTCTATTGATAAATTTTAGTCTATATGACTAAAATTTACCTGTAGAATCAAAATATGTTTACATGTTATGATAATCGATAGTTAATATTTGTTATTTAATGAAATTAAGTAGTTTCTGGTCACTAACATTAACATGAATAGCTCAGTAGTTATTTATAATATTATATATAAACACAAAATATTTTTCTATACTATATTTTCATTAAAATACTTTCATATTTTAACGTAAAATAACGTAAATTTTAAGCCTAGACTAACTTTTCTAGTGTCTAGCTAAAGTATTACTGAAAGCACTTTATAAAATAATTTCAAGCGTAGTCAGTTTATATTATAATTGGAGCCTGGGGAAATTTAAATTAATATAAATATTTTTTGTTAAAGTTTTCAAATGTGTCATTAAAAACCATGATGTTGTTGAATTATATTATAGTTCGATACTTAATTGTAACCTTAGAACAAAATATATCTCGCACACAGCAGGGTAGGCAGAGGGAACCTAGTGTTAAGATACTCTGTTCCCCACTTTCCGCCAAATTCTGGAGGCATTGGATGTAAATGCCTCGACACCAGAGTGAAGAAATGAAGATATAAATGTAAATAAATATTCATTTCTTCGAGTGGGGATCGAATCCACAACCAGTCAATGTAACAATCACACGACTGGCCGGGAATAAATTAATAATATAACAAAGTTTTTTCTTAAATGGTAAAATTTCTTAATGCTCGTGTAAAAAATCTATCAACTATTAAGCTATTTACCTCATCATCATTGCAACGTCCCCAACTATAGACTGTGACGTCAGAATCTGGTACACTATCTGGTTCTTTCACTTCACTTCACTATCTGGAATCTGGTTCTTTCATTTGCCAATCGTATAACCTTGCCAGGTTTATCAGACGTCATGCCTGCGAAAGTATATACTAAAGCCAAGCCTGCTGTTCAACCTCTATAATTTGGGTGGATTATAACTCGTTCTATTGGTAAATATTGCTCGTAGCCGGCAACAAACATTCTTTTTGTTCCTATTACAACGAAGGAGGCTGTAAGTTTCGCTTTTAATTCATCGTTGATCTATTAAGAATATTTAAGATTAGTAACATTAATACATTTAAATTAAATTATAAGATATTAATAGTAATGGAGAAAGGAAGTGTCTTAAAGGGAACGGATTGTCCTACTGCTAAGTTCCCAGGTTCCCTTCGTCTACCCTGCTATATGCGGGATACATCGTGAAACAAACTCATTGAAACTATATTCGTCGTCTTCTTATGTAAAGGCGCGGCATTGAGATTCGCCACTCAACACGCAATATTTTGAACGAAATGTTTTAACAATAAGACTCTTCGTGCGAAATACGAAATGAACAAAGAAAAATTTATATTCTGCCTATATTTTTACTAAAAAATATCCAAAATTTATAAAGATCAGTACCATTTCCAGTGTTCGCCCTTAATAAAAGTGTCAGATATACTAACAAGCAGTGCGCGGCGGTGATAACTACGTTATCGTGAATAATGGTCCCGGTGCACGTCCTCTTCGAGCCGTCCGTGAACACCACGCTGAAATAAAATTTCATGGCCCTAGCGTTAAGACACTCTGTTTCCCATTTTCCGCCGAATTATTCTGGAGGCATTGCGTGTTGAGTGACGGAACTCAACGCTGCTTTTTATATAATATTCGTATATATAACGTTATATATTTTATAGTATATCAATAAACAATTAATATTTTTTTTATTATAGTTAAAACGTATAATATTTGTTGTACATACTTGAACTGCTTGTAATTTTTGAGCTTAATTTGAAGGTTTATAAATTCTCATCTATTGTTATTTTATTAATTAGCTTCACGCTGTATCCCGCACACTGCAGGGTAGGCAGAGGGAACCTAGTGTGTTAAGACACTCTGTTCCCCTCTTTCTGCCGTATTCTGGAGGCATTGCGTGTTGAGTTCTGCCACTGCAGAACTCAACGCCGCGCTTGTCTTCGACACCAGAGCGAAGAAATGGAAATATAAATTTATTATTATTTATTTATTTTATTAATTAGTTAGTAGTTATTGTTAGTGTTTCTTTAGCTTCACGCTTTATCTCGCATATAACAATTTAGACAGAGGGAAACACTTTCCACCGAATTGCAGCATGGCATGTTTAGTGGCGGAACTAATTGCCTTATTACCTCCGCAATGGCTACATAATTCGGCGGAAAATGGGGAACGTAGTGTTTTATCACTAGGTTCGAATTGCCTAAATAAAATATAATTAATGTTATAGGTACATTACGTACTCAATCAAAGCCAAGAACGTACTCGTATCTTCGTGTGAAAGTCTTTCGGGTTCTTCAGTTTCAATGTCTTCTTTTATAAATGAACATTTATTAAATAAGTAAAATCAAAACAAATATTTTTTTATAAACGTAGTTTGAGACAACAAATTGTATTTATAAGTATAAAAAAAATATTCTGACATTTTCTATAGTAATATTCCGAAAGCGTCTATGTACATGATAATTGTTGGTTCCCACTTCAACAAATTTATTATTTTTAAACATTTTTAAAGTGTTATTCCACACTTAGGAAAGAAAAATACTTATTTAGAAAACGTATAAAAATTTGAACGCAGCGGGACTCGAACCCGCGCCTCCTGGAACCTGACCAGGTCGGTTTCCAAGAGGCGCGGGTTCGAGTCCCGCTGCGTTCAAATTTTTATACGTTTTCTAAATAAGTAAATTTATTATTGTATTTCTCTGCTCTGGCAACACAAAGGGCAGCGTTGTGGAAAGTGTTTTAACGCTAATTCCTCTCAGCCTACCCTCTATCCTGCATACTACATGGCATAAAGCTGACAATATCAATAGATAGGGATTCTTTCTATTTAAGTAGATTAAATAAAACCTTTTTTAAACATTTTTAAAGTGTTATTCCTATTCCACACTTAGTAAAGAAAAATATTTATTTAGTAAACTTATAAAATCTTATCAGCACGCGAAGAAGATAATAAAGCAATTTATAATTAAATATCGTAAGTTAATAATTAGTTAAGAAAGCTCTATCCTTCAAGGTACAAACTTTTATAAAAGCAAAAAAATGGAAAGTACGCTATTCCATTTGGAATCTGTATGAAGATATTAAAAAAATATTAACATAGTGTTCAAAGACCTTTTTGATTGGACTCTTAGATAATTTATTTCGTGTTCAATACTGATATATACTGAGATTGAATTAAATTTGTGAAGAGAATATATAAAAGAAAAATCTTTTCAGACGTCGCAATAAAAAGGTTATTAAGTTAAGCAACATCACAAATCTGAACCGTAGGAGGATATGTTGGAAAATAAGTTACCCATTTGCTCTGAGTTGTTCGTATAAATAAAATACGGTTGTTTTCCAGTTAAGGTAATCTAGGAAATGTTACTAAGGAAATTGTCTATCTATCTTCAAAAAACGATGCCATTTGTAGAAACTAGTATCAAAAATCTGTCTATAATTGAAAGTACCTATGTGAAATAGTGAGAAAAAGATGCTTCATTTTCTTTTGTTTGGATTAATAAATTGAATATTTACAAAAATATGCAAGTAAATAAATTTAACATAGAAAAGATACACTAATAAATATAAATAAAATAGCAAAAAAATATTTGCTCTTGAAAAGGTGTCTCGTGGAATTGTAAAAATTAAGCCGCGCCACCCTCTGCGATTGAAGAGGGTTAATAAATAAAGTAATCCTTTAAATAATTTTATTTGAAAATATCATATGCTATTAGAGTTACTTTGGAGAGAGGAAAGAATTTACTTAATTACAGTGGATTCCGAATCTTACAGGATAAGTAAAATGAAAACTACAAATTTACATCCAAACAGTCGCATCGATTATGGCTTGTTACTTGCTTACGCCGAACTTTACTTTCCCAGATCAATAAATAGGAAAGGAAGAATAAAATTACTATGGCAGACAAGTATATTTTAAGATAGGAAAAAATGAAAAAAAAATTGAAGTAGGTACTCTATATAGTGCTGTAGGTTATTATTACCTTAAAATGTTCGAATGATGATCGATGAATATTTAACATGTAATGTCTCAAACTCAAATTGAAAGCGGAGGACGGAGTGTATTGACTCTGAGACATCTCTACGTACCCAGCTATATCCGGAATAAAACGTAAGCGAACAAAACGTAAATTTAACTTTACTTTTTTAACAACAGTCAAACAATCAAATTTAAAATGGTCTGGTGAACTTTAGCCATAACGAAAGTATGTTAAAGTCGACAAAACAGTTTTTTTAACAAAAATTGTTATTTTTTTAAACAAGTGGTTCGTTTAATTAATATTACTTTGATGTTAAATTTATTCAAAATTATTTATTAATTCTTTTAAAAATATTTCTAAGTAAAGTATAACTTATAATGTTTCCAACGAGATAAATATTTTCATTATTTAAATTTATTCATAAAATAGAAATTTAAGGTCGGGGCACGTCAGGGATAAAATACCCCTATATCCCTATCCCGTATTGTTCGTTCAAAGGCAAATATGTTTTTAGGTAAAATTTTTTATCTATTTATAATATGTATGGGCCGTTTTGATCGATGACTGGTTGCTGATTTTATCTGAGATAGGTCGTCCAGAGCGAACCTAATCTTTCACACTAAAATTTCCAGACAGACCAAACGCTTGAACCACATTTGTGCTACTCTTATTGATACCGCATTAGGTCCGTATACCGCACAAATTATTCGCGGCGTTCGTCGCATTTTTAACTTTTTTGTATTATAATAAAACTTTAAAATGTACCGAATTTCTTCGTCACATATGTTCATATTGCTTGCTTGAAAAATAACAAAAAAATTGCAGGAACTAATTTTTTTTATTGTTAGTTATATTTAATGGTAATTAAACCAGCTAGTTACATGCAGTACAGAGAAAGAGGTTTGATTACTAATAATACATTCAAAATACGAAAATACTTTTGCCCCGATCTATTATTTATTTCATTTGCCATTTACGTAGCAATGTAGCTCGTAGCTTACAATAATTTGTAATAAATAAGTGTGAAATTTAGCACCCTCGGCTTTCGACAGTAATTTATTGTGCTCTAGTAGTTTTAGCATTCTACTGCAAACTGAGACTTAGAAAACTTTGTAAAAAAATAAGCATAATATAAAACTTCACAAAACATTGGAAAAAAATATAAAAGGTAATAGAATATCTATGGTTGTTTTAATATATTTGAGGCCGATAAAAGAAACAATGTTCAATTCTTCGAGGCAAAGCGTGGCGTTGTGTACCATCACTTACCACACGATGCCTCCGGCATTCAGCAGAGAGAAGGAAGCGGAATGTAGTTATACTAGGCTCCTTCTGACTACCATGCTACCTGCGGGATATACCGTGAAACTGAAAAATATCTACCATTGTATATTGATCTATTTTTTCATTTAAGAAAATGTTAATGATTGACAGAAAAGAAAATAGGTAGAGAATAATAATATCGTGAATCGTAATGTTATTACCTCATTTTTCTTTTTAAAAAAAATATAATTTTATTACATCCCTATTTATTAAAACGACGTAACAACAACCACTAATCTATTGCCAGGCCTAACCTATACACACATGTATATATGTGTGTGTACTCATTAAAATCTTATGCCCTAGTACTCTTTTCCACATATTGTAGAATGTAAAATCCGTTAGGCACAACGATTTGACCTGAATTTAGAACATTATACTAAGTTTTCATTAATGAGGCAGCTAAGCGCGCACCACTTTAGATATTTATTATAATATATGGTTGGTGTACGTTTTATTTTAAGTGTTACTAATTGTTGATATTAACTGTTAAAGGCTATGTGGGTGTTAAAACACCCAGGTACATTTAGTTTTTAGTCCCTACACTTTTTAATTTTTGTCACAGCGCTTTGCACTTCTCCTGGGTGTTTCGACACCTATAATAGTAATAGAGCCCCATTGGTTAAACAACGTGAGTGTTTACCTTTTTTATGACTTTTATTGAATTACACATGGAAAATTCAGTCTTGCATGCAAAATAGAAATTCTTTTTTGGATTACGAGTCTACGAAAGTAGTAGTAACTAGTATCTATAAAAATTTTAAATCAAATATGTACTAGTATCTGCTGACGAACCGACTGACTAAGAATACTTATTAGAATAAGACATTCATCAATATCATCTCCAAAGTGTTGATCTTTCGAGAACTTTGTAATGGTTTGTATAGTAGAAAAAAAAATGTAAAATGACTGGGAATCTGAAAGTTTCCTAATTTTTTTTATTTATTTACACTTGTAAGGAAGAAAATAAAATATATCTATTTCTATCTATATTTTTAAATATATAACTTATTAGCCAGATTTAACTGAAAAAGTGATTTTTTTCAAATAAAATAAATAATAAATTTATCGTTATAAAATAAAACGCCATTTGTGAAGAACGACCCACACAGACATAAACCTCCTTCAAAGTTGTGTTTGGGTTCGATTCCCACTTGGCGGAAAAAAAAATTCTTTATTAATATTTTTAATTCTTCGCTCTGGTACCAGGCAAAGCGCGGCGTTGGTTTCGTCACTCAACACGCAATGGCTCAAAAATTCGGGGTGCCTCAACACTTGGTAGTGTAAAGTTGAGAAAAAAATCGTTAACTAATATAAATATAAGTAAGCAGAAAACGGAGAATAAACAAACACGCAATCACTCACTCACTTTAATATCTCATAAAATATAGAAAATGTGTAAAGACATAGAAAATACATTCATTTATACCATTTACAAAACTTTGTTATCTTTTGATCACAAGTTATATATGTATGGAATGGAATTCGTATGTTTCAAAAGCAATAAAACACCCAAACACCCACTTGTTCCATAATTATATTCACAAACTGAAAATAGCAATACTTATTTCAACCAAGCAGAGAGAGGCCTTTGAAAAGCGGTCAGTGTGTTATTTATATATGTTAACTTAAAATGTTATTTCAGGTGTTATATAGCGCTCGATGTCACAGGCGGAAAACTTATTTAATATTATAATATGTCCGTCTGATAGGCGGCCGAGCGCCACAAAATGCTGACAAAGGAGAGATCGGGTGAACAGCGCCGGTGGGAAAGGAATTTCTTCCGTTCCCACACTTATTATTCCATCGTGGAGTAATTAAGTCGTAGGTTAAGTTAGATTAATTTAGGTTTAGACAGATTACTGTTTTTCCAACATTGAAGGCAGTAGTCTTAGATATAGTTTAGTTTTAGATTTAATTTGTGTATTTTAATTTTAAAATTTTATTAATATAAGTTTAAGATATAAAAATCGTATTTTCTTAACCCTCCAACAGCAGCCTACGTAACTCAGGTGTCTTTTATCGTGAAAATATTATTTATTTAATATTTTGTTAATAAATGTAAATTAATTTTAATTTTTAATTTTTTGTATGTAGGGTAAAAATAGAATAGCAGAATTACAAAGAACATGTGCCTGAAGGCTTTCAGGCACATGTTCCATGTCGGGAAGGAAGGAGTTTGAAAAGGTCACGCTACAATGATTTTATTATTAAAGAAAATGATTATTAGCATTGTTAAAATTAAAACATATCTTGAATTGACCTCAATCTTTTTAATTAGACAATTTTTATAAGTTTATAAATAAATGTAATTTGTGCTAAATAAATCGCAAAAATATTTTTTATCATTAAATGGCGCGTCAAATATATTTTTAACAGCTATTCAAACGTTTTTAATCTTTAAACTAAATGTTATATTTTCTGGAACTTAAAAATGTTTCTTAGATTTTTGCAATGTGGCTACTGAATTTGAGAAATTAAAAAGTAACATAGAGGCCAGATGTGGCGCAGGGGCAGCTTGCGATTGTAAATGCGACGACTGTGGGTTCGATTTCCACTTGAGGACAATGTGTTTGTATCTAGAGAATGTGTCTCCAAATGGGTCTAAGACTTCTTTATTGTCGTTGAATATTTCAGATAGTCGTGAAATCGGTTAGTTCCTACCCAATATTGTTCTACGGCTTGCGTGGATACCGGTACGGGACATTAAATCTAAATTTGAGTATTATATCTGGATTATCGTTTGTGCTATTAAGGCTTTTATATAAGTACATTAAGTCTAACAAATCTCTTCTCTTATTTTGAGTATGCATTTTGAAATATGCCAGTTTTTTGTTATATGAATTGATTTCTTTGCCCTATCATGAGCGAATGTCATACGATAAAGAAAACACTTTCGCACCCTCTATTCGCAAGCAGTGTGTCGCATGATGTGGCCCCCACCACGCTGCCATACTCTTAAATTCTCTTTACTAAAGAAATTAATCAAGATAATTCAACAGTTTAGACGTAAGTTATCCATTTTATCCACGTTATCCATACCTGTATTTCATGTGACGCAGATCTGGTATAAGGGAAACACATACTACTACAAAAATACTACTAAAGGTTAAGCAACTTAGAACTTTGCCGCCAATACCTATAACTCGATTTCGGAATGAGGTGTATGCGGCAGTTTCCCTTTCATAAGTTTACACACGCATGCGTCGTTCTTAACAAATGGCGTTTTAGATTACAACAATAACTTTATTATTTATTTTGTTTGAAAAAATCACTTTTTCATTTTTGGGGTAAAAAAAATTGTATTAGCCTTTTATAGAGTAGTTAAAACTGTGGTTTCATTTAAAGTGCTGGCACTTCCATGCTGTATAATTTTAGTATTATAATTTCGAAATATTTTGCTGTTCCTAAGAATAAACCCTAGCATTTTTAAGCCTTTATGATCATATTCTCCATGTGTGGAATAAAGGTAAATTTTTCGTCAAATACCACACCTAGATCTTTGATACTGCTAACGCGTTTTAATGGTGAACCTGCAATAAAGTACTGGATATTAATTTTGACATGATAACGAGGAAATGTAATACAATAACATTTTTCGGCATTAAGTACATGTAACCTGTTCTGTTCCGTTTGTTTTACACCAATTAAATCACCTGAAATCTGAATAAATCGCGTCGATTCTTTTTCTTTTGTCTATAAAGTCAATTAATATGTCAGTGAAAGCAACTAAATTTGTCGTTGTTGAACTACCCTTTATAAAACCGTATTAATGGTATATATCATATAATGCTATCATAATAGGTTAACGTTATAATGATGTCACCCTAATTCCCATTCATTCTTAATATTAAGAAAAGCCACAACAAATATAATAGAAAAATGTGAATATTTTTGTCTACCTACTTGTTTACACGACCTATGACGTATTATAATTATTACGCTCGGTGAAGCGAAAGAGACTCCTTACATGAAATCACGAATTACTTTGTCTGTAAGAGATTGTTTTGCTCTAGTAATATTTTTATAATGTGTATGGCGATGTGAATTCAACTATCAAAAATAATAGCTGTAAAATAAACTGATATATGTCTTTACGTACAAATTTTTGAATAAGTAGACATAAAAGCTTAATTTTTTCTGTGCTCTAAGAGAGTCCAGATCTGAATATTTAAAACTGATTTCAGCTTGATACCTTTATGCGAATTTGAGATCGGACAGGTGGACAACAAAGTGATTCTTTTGGAATCACGGGTTTCGTTTTTCTTTTCAATTAAGGAATCTTAAAAAATTCCAAACCGTTCTCCACTTTCCGCCAAATTCTGGAGGCATTGCGTGGCGGAACTCAACGCCGTGCTTTTGCATCGATACCAGAGCGAAGAAATAGAAATATAAATTTAAATAAATATTTAATTTCCTCGAGTAGGAATCGAACCCACAACCAGTCCCGTTTACAGTCACTGTGTGCCCCTGCGCCTCAATTGGCCTCGATATCATTACTTTATATTTGGTTGTGAAGCTCTCCAGCTTAACAGAGTTTCATATAAATAGAAATCGATATTACTTTTTTTAAAAAGAAAATAAAAAAACAATTTTATTTCGTACGTTGTTTTTCTAATTGATTTGGGATTTAGATAATTACTATACTACTACTAGTTCAAATAGTTGTTTATTTGTTTTCATTCCAGTTTAGTGTTTCGCAAACTTCTAATAGGTATATAATTCAAAATTAGGATGGGGAACTCAATATACCTACTTAAATAGATTTTTTTTTTAGATACATAGATTATTATAATTATTGGGCTTTATTGGAAAGTAATTTTGATTTTCTTTGTGTAAATGAAAGACAAATTTTATTGTATTTTCTATTAAGAAATCTATTATTTTTTTTTTATAATAATTATTCGTTTCACACAGAATAAATGATATAAGTCAAAACAAACACGTATTATATTACTTTTAAAAAAGATAAAGTGCGAGTCGGACTCGCTCACCGAAGCTTCTGTAACCATATCAGGATTTTACGTCAACGGGAAGTGTAAGTTATAAAAAATCTTCTTCTTCCTCTTCAGCTTCACGGTGTATCCCGCACACAGCAGCGTAGGCAGACGGAACAAAGTTCTGGAGGCGTTGCGTATTGAGTGGCGGAACTCAACGTCGCGCTAAAAAAAAATTATCACGCTTAAAAATTGACCCTTTTTTTAACGATCTCGTATTAACGATTATAGTATCTCTTTCCAGTTACTGATTAATTGACAAGTAAAGCATACCATAGTTCTGCTATGCAGCGTAGAACGAGAGTTTGGCTCTACAGAGAGTGTTATAGGAACTAAGATAGAATTTGTAGAAAACAGAATTTTAGATTTCATAGTTCACCTAAATGAGGTCGCGGGCGGCCACTACTAATAAATTAAGATTCGACAACTAATAAATCAAATGACTACAAATATCCTTTATATCCTGAACATATAAAATAAATTGAGGCCAGTCGTGGCACAGCGGCACGAGGTGTGACTGCAAAAACCGACTGGTTGTGGGTTCGATCCCTACTCGAGGAGACGAAATATTTATTTAAATTTATATTTCCATTTTCTTCGCTCTGGTGTCGGAGTTAAGCACGACGTTGAGTTCTGCCAATCAACACGCAATGCCTCCAGAATTCGGCAGGAAGTAGGGAACGGAGTGTCTTAACACTAGGTTCCATTTGCCTACCCTGTTGAGTGCGGGGTACAGTAAAAAAATATAATTATTACCTACAAAAAATACCACACAAACTTATATTTGTCATTCATTTCATACAAAATGAATGCAAGCGCCGTAAACTTTAGTTTTTCTATTTTATTCGCTGCGTAATAAAAACCTATTATGTATTTCCGCACACTTACTATAATGAAATTTGGCAAGAAATAAAAGCTTGCAATATAAATAAAGCAAAAAATCCTAAAATTCCTAAAATTGCAACCTACCAGGAAAGGTCTGTGAATAAGCATAAAAAGGATTACTTAAACTGCATTCAACTATTTGAATCCAAATTCAGTTCAAAATCTCACGGATTACAGCATTATACGAATTTAAATTTACAGGTGCGGACCTGTAATGGAGATAACCCTTATTCCTTACATTTTACATTCCACCAAAACCGCGTTCACAGCTACAAATTAATATAAAAATTATACTTACATATTCAAAATGTATATAATTCACTATTTTTTTTTATTATTTTAATTTTATTATATTAATATTAAAACGCACTCTTGTGCGCTACGATTGATTTATGCTATAAATCAGTCGTAGTTCACAAAAAAATAAAATTAAATATTATGCGACTGGTTGTGGGTTCGATCCCCATCCACTCAACACATCCCAATGAAATATTTAATATTTTAATTACTTCACTCTGGTGTCGAGGCAAAACGTGGCGTTGAGTTTCGCTACTCATCACGCAATGTATCCAGAATTCGGCGGAAAGTGGGAAACGGAGTATCTTAACACTAGGCTCCATGTCTAGGGTAGACATAAGGGGATGGGGACATGGACTACATACGGGATGCAGCGCGAAAGTGAAAAAATACCATATAACAAATGTTCAAAACTTATTTATTCACTTAGAAATCTATGCACATTTTTCCATTATCTTTTAAGAATAATTTTAATTGATATATCTGGAGTATAGAGACAAAAATGAAAATACACTGTATTTCATTTTGTTCAGGAGTTAGCCGTCACGTAGTAAGTAAGTCACGCTGCATTGCGGATGTGAAGATGTTATATTGTTCGCGGTTACTTTATCTTTTATCCTGTTTTATACGAACCAGTGCTGTGTAATAAATACAAAAATATTATTTTACATTATTTTATTGGAACAAGTGAAAATAAATGTATTAAGAGAGCATTGTCAAAAATGTTTTATACTAGTATATTACGTTATACATACAATATTAAAATAAGGGCAAGGTATGAAAATTATAATGTAATGTAAAAAAATATATGAATGACAGGCATGACTATTATAAGAAAAATATTCAAAAAGGCGGAAAAAATGAGGCCGGTCGTGGCGGAGCGGCACGAGGTGTGACTGCAAAACCGACTGGTTGTAGGTTCGATCCCCACTCGAGGAGATGAAATATTTACTTAAATTTATATTTCCATTTCTTCGCTCTGGTGTCGAGGTTAAGCGCGGCGTTGAGTTCTGCCNATATATATATATATATATATATATATATATATATATATATATATATATATATATATATATATATATATATATATATATATATATATATATATATATATATATATATATATATATATATATATATATATATATATATATATATATATATATATATATATATATATATATATATATATATATATATATATATATATATATATATATATATATATATATATATATATATATATATATATATATATATATATATATATATATATATATATATATATATATATATATATATATATATATATATATATATATATATATATATATATATATATATATATATATATATATATATATATATATATATATATATATATATATATATATATATATATATATATATATATATATATATATATATATATATATATATATATATATATATATATATATATATATATATATATATATATATATATATATATATATATATATATATATATATATATATATATATATATATATATATATATATATATATATATATATATATATATATATATATATATATATATATATATATATATATATATATATATATATATATATATATATATATATATATATATATATATATATATATATATATATATATATATATATATATATATATATATATATATATATATATATATATATATATATATATATATATATATATATATATATATATATATATATATATATATATATATATATATATATATATATATATATATATATATATATATATATATATATATATATATATATATATATATATATATATATATATATATATATATATATATATATATATATATATATATATATATATATATATATATATATATATATATATATATATATATATATATATATATATATATATATATATATATATATATATATATATATATATATATATATATATATATATATATATATATATATATATATATATATATATATATATATATATATATATATATATATATATATATATATATATATATATATATATATATATATATATATATATATATATATATATATATATATATATATATATATATATATATATATATATATATATATATATATATATATATATATATATATATATATATATATATATATATATATATATATATATATATATATATATATATATATATATATATATATATATATATATATATATATATATATATATATATATATATATATATATATATATATATATATATATATATATATATATATATATATATATATATATATATATATATATATATATATATATATATATATATATATATATATATATATATATATATATATATATATATATATATATATATATATATATATATATATATATATATATATATATATATATATATATATATATATATATATATATATATATATATATATATATATATATATATATATATATATATATATATATATATATATATATATATATATATATATATATATATATATATATATATATATATATATATATATATATATATATATATATATATATATATATATATATATATATATATATATATATATATATATATATATATATATATATATATATATATATATATATATATATATATATATATATATATATATATATATATATATATATATATATATATATATATATATATATATATATATATATATATATATATATATATATATATATATATATATATATATATATATATATATATATATATATATATATATATATATATATATATATATATATATATATATATATATATATATATATATATATATATATATATATATATATATATATATATATATATATATATATATATATATATATATATATATATATATATATATATATATATATATATATATATATATATATATATATATATATATATATATATATATATATATATATATATATATATATATATATATATATATATATATATATATATATATATATATATATATATATATATATATATATATATATATATATATATATATATATATATATATATATATATATATATATATATATATATATATATATATATATATATATATATATATATATATATATATATATATATATATATATATATATATATATATATATATATATATATATATATATATATATATATATATATATATATATATATATATATATATATATATATATATATGACTTTATATATATATATATATATATATATATATATATATATATATATATATATATATATTTGTTGGTTTCCGTATTTTCAAAGAATGAAAAATTAAATAAATACTACTACTTTTGTCTTCCGTCTGTCCGTCTGACAGTCCGTCCGTCTCCGTCCGACCGTTAAGACAATTTTCTTCCAAGTGGACCTGAATGAAATTAATTCATATTCAAGTTCCACAGGAACTCCTTGGTACACAGACGAATTAAACTCCTATCTTAACAAAATCAAAAGATACGAGCATTTATGATTTATTTTCGCCATTTTCGAAAAACTGTGAAATATAAAAATTTATATTATAGGTATATCGCAACTCATATTTGTACTAAATTATCATTTTAATTTTAATAAATATATAATAAGACAGTAAAAATATTTTGTCTGTACATTTAATAACAAAAAAATAAAAATAAAAAAAATTAAAATATATTTATTTCAGTTTTACATTTTCTTTAGCTACATGTGAAGTAATGAGACCAACCTAGTAGTAAGTTACTAGTAAAGCACTAGTACTTGTGTAAGGAGGCCCCGCTCTTCCATAACACTTCATACATTTTTAAAAATAAATATCACTACAATATTAACTAATACCTTAATTTAATAATACTTAAATTAATAATACTAATAACTTAATCTTAAATAACAATAGAAGTACGGGCAAAAGATTTGTTTGAGGGCTCATATACGTGCGTGAGTGGCTATGTGTGTATGTGTGTGTGTGTGTGTGTGTTGTGTGTGTGTGTGTGTGTGTGTATGTGCGTGTGCGTGTGTGTGTGTGTGTGTAATTTTGACTGAAATGGATAGAGGGACACTTAAAAAGAATAATAGAAAGCAAAAAGATTTTTTTTTAATTTCTTGTCTGTCTGTCCATATGTATGTCCACATTTTTCTGTGAAAGTACTGAACTGATTTACTTAAAAGTTTCACCAATTGCTTTGCTTTAACTCAACGTAACTACTAAAATTTGGTTCATCAAAATCGGTTCATTAAAAAAAAGTTATCGTCATTTGAATAAACTCAAGGCATTAGTTTGCCTGCGAATGTTATATAGCAATCGCGCTGTTAAGATTCCTGGCTAAAGAATGACATCCGAAACGTCTTGGCTATATGACTGTTGAAAAAATATATATTTTTGAAGCACTATTATACAATATTTTATACAATAAAGTAAACAAAATTGAATTGTTAGTGGAGATTACCTTCATAAATCATAACAGTTAAGTTTAAGTCGTAATTAATTCAACACAGAGATAAAGAACGATTTGATCTTCAAAGAGATATCAAGCAAATACATAGATTTTTTTCTTTCGTTCGTTCGTTTGAAATAAATCTATATAAAAATGCCTAAAATCATCCTTTCTACGTGTACTCTCTAATAGCTACATATTTACCAATTGTACATTTAGCTAATAATAAGTGTAACTAATTTAAAAACTGTATAGGAGTTAATATGTAATTATTTTACAAAGAATAATATAGATACATTACAGTTATTTTACAAAGAATATTATGAATCCTTACCCAAATCAATGATTTAACATTTAAGGTTGTTTCTGAAGCAGTACATTAAATTATTAAGTGACATCAGCACATTTAACAAAGCTTTAAAAAACATAACATAGGTAAAAAGAACGTAATGTTACAAATATAAAAAATATAATAAAAAATAAAATAATTAGATATAACAAAAAATAAAAAATAAAATAATTAGCTTTATGTACATATATTTTATGAATATCAAATATCAACATTGGTCGTATTTTTTAGTTCGAAACAATCCAAAATTCTTATAGAAATTACGATAATGTAGTAAAAAAATCATATTAGAATATTATAGATTAAAGTAATAGAAAAATCATATTAGAAGTTATTATAGTTGTCAATCAATTCTGCTTATTAAATCAATAATCATGTATTTTAAGCGGGCGAAGCCGTGGGCGGGCCGCTAGTTTTATAATAAATTAATGTATGGAACTGCAAATTTAAACTTTTCGACTTTATTAAATGTACTTTCCATTGACGTATAACCATAAAATTGGTATGAGGCCCTCGTTTTAAACGTATAATATATTATTCTTAGTCTACAGAGACTAATGTGCCTCGCTTGCACATTATTCTTCAATTATCACCAGTATATAAAATATTGATGTTAAGATTGTATCATTGAGGCAGTAGATTTAATATCTATCTAATATCTAATCTAATATTAGGTATAGGGGGAACTTCGAGCGTTATTTATAATTCCACTTGAGCTCATTGTAATCGTAAAACAGAATTTATTTATTAAAACAGAAACATAAGATACGAAATTTTGGACTAAAAAAAAGAGCTTCACTCTGTAACCCGCACACAGCAGCGTAGGCAGAGGGAGCCTAATGTTAAGAGACTCCGTTCCGCACTTTCCCCCGAGTTCTGTAGGCATTAAGTGTTGAGTGGCGAAACTCGACGCCGCGCTTGGCCTCGACACCAGAGCGAAGGAATGAAAATATAAATGTAAATAAATATTTCATATCCTCGAGTAGGCATCAAACCCACAACCAGTCGATTTTACAGTCACACTTTGTGCCACTGTGCCACAACTGGCCTCTGGGATTTCTTTTCAACCAACTTCAAAAAAAAGGATCTTCTCATTTTCAACTCTCAAGTTAATGCTATAACAATCTTACTACAATAACGAATTACTAAACCTGTTTGTTTTACTTGGGACCGACTTTAAGTTTATGAAGTCTTTTTTTAATTATTTTTGTTTAACAAAATTAAAGTATGTATGACTTTATGTCAAAATATTTTTTACTTTTTAGTTCGTTGTTTGAAGTCGATTTTTTTTTGTTAAAAATTAATTTATATGTATCGCATCGTCGCTGGAATTCTGTACATGACCTGTGTCTCAAACGATGCACTTGTGTCACAGGATGTGGGTTCGATAATAAATGTTATGGGAAGTTAGCTAAAATACAAAAGTGCACTTAAATCGATTAAGCCGTTTCTTAGATTAGCGTGAACAAACGCACGGACAAACAGATAAATCGACCGAGTTCTATTATATTCTTAAATGCCCATAATAATAATTTTTCTAATATAACTTCTATGTACGGACAACGAAGAGTTACGATTTTATTGTAAGTATCAATAAGATGTTACCAGGAGGCTTTCACCAGGAGGCTCGGGTTCGATTCCCGGTACGGGAATAACATTTATTTTTTTTTTATTTTTTGAGTTCGTGTTTAATTATCGTAATAAAACAGCCACAACAAAACAATTTATCATCGCTGATGTTGCTGAAATACTACATAGAACTAGAGGCCGGGAAAGTCTAGTAACTAGGCAGTCCGTTTCCCACTTTTCATCTGAATCCGAGATATCGCGTGTTAAATTGTGAAACTCAACGCCGTGTTTTATTTTACCCAATCGGGAAAAAAAAATTCTTTCCCCTGAATAAGAATGGACTCCGCCATCCATCGCGATTACAATAAGAAGCAGCACACTGAGCAAAATAATTGTATTTATTTTTAATTGTATTTGTTTCATTGTCTTAATCTCAATGGAACGGGGCGAACGGAGTACCTCAACACTAGATTCTCCCTATCTTGCTATGTGCAAGACAAAATTCATCAACAATTTAACGTATAATTGATTTTATATCAACATTTAACTATTTTCCTATTTTATTTTGTACGAGATCCTCAACAAGCTAAGACAAACTATACCTTTAATTAAAACAAGCTGTAATATCTCAGCGCTTCAAGTACCGATCAAACCTATTTGCAACTGATCGAAATAATTAAGAGGACGGAATGACACATTTTGTTCAACGTGTTGTTTTCTTTTCATCCTTTTCAATTATAGGTTTTCAAGTTATTCTTTTTAATTGTAAAGTGCTGTTGAAATGCAAAAAAAAAATTAAGTACAATTATTTTTATGATACTTATAAATAAAAACAAGTCATCGTCACTCAGTGCTGCTTCTGAATTGAAATTAATACCGAGGCCTTGGTGGGCGAGTTTGACTCGAACTTGGCCGGTTTCTTCTTAAAAACACTTAAATAAATGTGGAAATAACATTCAATTACGAAAAGATTTGTCTATTTTTATTAGTCAAAATCAGTCAATTATTTTGTTTCTCTTAAGCAGAGACTAAGTACGCAGTGTCAAGATTTTCCATTTTCTTTTTCGCTGGGATTCGAAAATTGCGTGTTAAGTGGCGGAGTTCCACTGCATTTCGAGGAAATGAAAATAATTAAAATTTTACTCATTCATCCGAGTGGCATCAATCCCACAACCATCGCGTTACAGTCAGACAATGCACCATTGCGTCACTATGGTCTAATAAAAATTCAAGCTGTATCCCTCGCATACCTGGATAGACAGAAAGAACATGAGAATCTAGTATCCAGACACTCCATTCTCCACTTTTTGAGATCTGACTTGGCTGGTTTTCAAATGAACTTACGAAAGCATCGATATAATTGAGTGTATTACAAGAGCACTTAAAAATAAATTAAAAAAAAAAAACAAATGTTATATTCATCGAGGAAATTTTATCTACAACTGGATTTTTTTTTACTTTAAGGTTTTATCTCTGTTAAAAACCCTTTGGGTTTTTAAAAACCTTTTGGGTTTTAGCTTTTCACGGCTACTAGATGCACTTTGGGGTGTTTTTCTGCATAATGTTTTGAGGTTTTGAAACTTCAGGAAGCGCACGGCATTTCTCATATATATTAGGTCGACTTGGTTTACGTTTTGTGGACGGCTCATTTACGACTACTTTTTATTTTCCTTCAAAGACTTCTTCTCTTTAAGTCTATCGGGAGACATAGACGCATTATTTATATTTTGGTTTATTGGAACACAACCATCGTAGTGACCCGAAGAAAGATTTCCTTTTTTTATTAAAATATAATTCAGTTTTATTATTCTTAAGATTATAATTACTTATGTAGGGAACTATTATTTATATTTACAGTTTATTTAATATGTGTTCATCATTTATGTGTGTTTATCATTTATATACATACGACTACATACATATATTTAATATAATTTATATATTTTATAGTAAGTATTCGTATTTAGTATATTTATATGAAAGCGCTCGCTGCCGTCGACCGAACCGGTAAGGCGTTCAACATTCACGCCTACCCCCTTGTCGACGGCATATTTTATTCTCTCAGTCGATGCTTGCCACTCGATGTGCCTTCTATACGTTCCTTTGTCTTATCTATTATTTCTTTCCAAATTTGTGTCTTTCGTGTTGTTATATATATTTTTGCTTGTGATTGACTTTTCCGTATATCGTGTCGTGTATAATCGTGTTACACTGTTTATGTTAACACTATATGTACATTATAGGTGGTGTTGATTAAACTCAGTGCTATTCGTAAGTAGACTTTTATTCTTCCATCATCAACACTACACTTATATCTGAGTAGTTTAAATTTGTGTATGAATCTTGAGTGTAGTTTACATTTTGTTGATTTATCAAATGGCAGCTGTCAGTTGACAGATAAGAAAGAAAGTAATTACGCTGCGTTTTAAAATTTGATACTTCTAATTATATATCTTTTATATAACTTTTCGCTTTGTCTTCTGCAGTCTTTCATTGAAGGTGTTTTGAGCCACTTTTGGTGGTTAAAAGGGATGTTTGTGTATGGTCTGCTAGAGTGCTGGAGTCTGCAAGCTTAAGGTAATTCAATCTTTAGCTCTTTCTCTATACACTGTGACCTCAAGTTATTTTGAGGTCTTTATGTAACTCACTGCCACTTCCACTCTGGTATTCTCAACTTTCGTGGCTCTTGTTCAGGTGTCTCACCCAATTTATTGAGCAGCTCACATACACGCGCGGATTTCGTTCTTCCACCCCAGTCGAGCAGTATATCAATTTGCTTTATGATTTCACAATGTCGCCCATAATTCCCGTGGGTAACGCTTCATAGTTTTTGCGTCTTATTGCGATTTTCTTAGTGCTACCATTCAATAGACCAGCCATAGAAGACGAAATCGCGATATATTTGTGACTTTGTAGCCTAACTTATTTAGCCTGCAGATACTTATGCCCATTCTGAGCTGGCAGGTTAAAGATTATATAATTATTAAATTTTGTGTATATTTATATATTTGTAATAAGTAATATTATTATTTTCTTAGACATATAACTTGTGTAATATTTATATTATATTTTTATAATCATGTCTAATTGTAAAAAAATCAGCTATACGCTGTATCCCGCACACTGCAGGGTAGGCAGAGGGAACCTATTGTTAAGACACTCCGTTCCCCACTTTCTGCCGAATTCTGGAGGCATTGCGTGTTGAGTGGCAGAACGCAACGCCACCTTTGACACCAGATCGAAGAAATGGAAATAAAAATTTAAGTAAATATTTCATCTCCTCGAGTGGGGATCAAACCCACATCGATTTTACAGTCACACTTTGTGTCCCTACGCCACGACTGGCCTCATGTCTAATTGTAGTAACTGTTTTCTTATCTACGTCGTCCTTGGGCTCATCAAGTACATCTGTACTTTCCACAGTATATCAACTGCTCCCCAAAGAGTCGTCACTGATTCTTGTTTTTCAAATCATTTGAAAAACTTTAATGTTCTTTAGATCACCAGTTCATTGTCCTGATATTCTTGCTTCAATAGAACTAACAACCATGCCAGGATGGCATAGTTGTTATCTGTAATTTGGTTAAAGCGTTGTTTGCCTAAACACGTTCTACTCCATACCTGGGTTTCGTCTCATTGGCAATGACTGAGTTGCTAAAGGTGGAGATGGTATGGTGATCTACCTATTGTCACATATTCCTTTCTTGGTGTCTTTAACATTCCCTCTGCTTCATCCGAGCGAAGCTCATTCACCCAAATATTAACTTAAATAAGTAAGCACTACAGGGTAGGCAGAGGGAACCTAGTGTTACGACGCTCCGTTCCCTGTTTTTCGCTTAATTTTGGAGGAATTGCGTGTTGAGTGACGGAACTCAACGTCGTGTTTTGCCTTGACACCGGAGCAAATAAATTAAAACATAAATTTAAATAAATATTTCCTTTCCTCGAGTAGAGCACTTGAAGTGTAATCCTATGTACCACAACTGACCTCAACCAAAACTAATCATTTAATAATAAAAAAAAATCAGCTTCACGCTGTATCCCACATACAGCAGGGTAGGCAGTGAAAACCTGGTGTTAAGACACTCCGTTCCCCACTTTCTGCCGAATTCTGGAGGCATTGCGTGTTGAGTGGCAGAACTCAACGCCGCGCTTAGCCTCGACACTAGAGCAAAGAAATGGAAATATAAATTTAAGTTTATATATCATCTCCTCGAGTGGGGATCGAACCCACAACCAGTCGATTTTACAGTCACACTTTGTGCCACTGCGCCACGACTCGCCTACCGTTATATATATCCTCCGAAAACACTGTATCAAAGATATTGGAGGAAGGTTATAAAAAAGCATGAGGATCCCCCGGAAGTTATATAAAAAAAAGTTGATGACGAGGCGAAAGAGCTATGCAGAGGCCGTAGCGTTTGGAACCTCGTTCTCTCTAACTACCCCGCAAGGGATAAGGCGTGAAGCTAGATTGATTAGATTAATAAATACGATAGTCGACTATACAAGTACTCTTAGT
This sequence comes from Heliconius hermathena, assembly GCA_013403705.1. Lineage (NCBI taxonomy): Eukaryota > Metazoa > Arthropoda > Insecta > Lepidoptera > Nymphalidae > Heliconius > Heliconius hermathena. Next base: position 172,264 of record JAAIXJ010000345.1, read on the forward strand.
TATAAATACTAAAACTGATACGTTTAAATTAAAAGTCTCAGGACTACAGTACAGATATACTTGAAGATAATATCTCGTTTTAGACGGCTCACGTAACACTATTGAAGCTAGTCTTTCTTACATTACAGGCACTATAAGTGAATGTTCCTAATAGAATCTATTTATTGAAAATTTATAAAGAAAATGATAAAAAATTACTAGTTTCGGAGTTTTTCCTTTATGTACACCCAATTACTTAACTGGATGCCAAATTTCTCCGTTCTAGGTCATCTAGAACTGTGTTAGAATTAAGGTCTATAGGTCAGTCTACCCCCTGTTAAAATTAACGATTTTCGGACTTCATTATCTAAATAACAGTTTGAGCTGTGTTTATGAAATTTGATGCACGTATACAAGTAGCGGATCCAATTTTTTAAGCCAAATTTGACAGGCTTATATGGAATAGTTTTTGAGTTATGAAAGGGTAAAAAGTGGCTTCAAATGGTTCGTGTAAAATTACCCTCGGTGCTGCTCGCCAGTTCTGTTTTACTGAACTTGGCCACGCGCGACCGCGCGTAATGATTTAACTTCACGCTGCATACTAGGGTAGGCAGTAAACCTAGTGTTAAGACACTCCGTTCCCATTAACATACTTCAGTTTCCTACATTTTGCCGATTTCTCCAGGTATTGCGTGTTGAGTGGCGGAACCAGACCGAGGAAATGCAAAAATTTTAAATATTTCATTCCCATCCGATTGCGAATCGAACCCACAACCGTACCATTTACATTCGCACTCTTACGCGCCATGACGCTCTATAATTATTATATAATCTATAAATATTTATAAAATTTTTCAGTTACTAGGTGTCTGACAAACGACGCACAGACGGAACTAATGGACTTCGAAAGTTAAAATTTAGTATGCACACATAAGGAAGGTTAACGAGAGTAGGCGAGCAAGAAATGATATTTAGATTTTTTTACGAAACGGAAAAGTGGGATTATTAATTTTGCTTCTTAAAATCTGAGCACACAGAGTGGCGGGCGACTTGTCTATTCAATATTTTAGTCAAGAACAAATAAAAACTAGCTATAGTTGAAGATTTTTAATATAATAAATGTGATTTTTTCAGCAAAAATGTATGTCGCATAAGTGTCATATTAAAATTTTAATATATCTATACATATAAAAATTAATTGTGGTTCGTTTGTCTCGCTAAAACTCGAAAACGGCTGGCCGGCCCATTTCGCTGATTTTAGTTTGTTTGTCGTAGTACAGGGATCGCTTAAACAGTAAGAAAATGTGGAAAAATTGTAAGGGAGATAGCAGAAGAACTATTTAATTTTCCCAAGATACAAATAATAATTTTATTATTTATTTTATTTGAAAAAATATTTTTTTTGGTTTTTTGGAAAAAAAATATATTGTATTAGGCTTTTATAGAGTAGTTAGAACTGTGGTTTCATTTAAAGTGGAGCAGACAAAAACACTCTGTATAACATTTGTCAAAACTTTTCTCCGCTTCTTCCGACTTTCCACCGAATTCTTTAATTGAGTGGCGGCATCGAATTATGTAGAACCCAACGCCGTGCTTTTGCATTTACACCAGAGCGAAGAAAAGAAAATATTAAGTGTTCCATTTCCTCGAGTTGGAATCGATCCCACAATCTGTCGCGTTTACCGTCACACACGCTTGCCTCTGCGCCACGACTGGCCTTAGTATTAAACATTATTACATTATTATAGCATCGAGTATAAGTTATTTTTTATATTTCTCAAAAAATAATATAAAGATAGCTAACTACGACCATTAGCAAAGCATAATCGATTTAAATATTATAGCAAAATATTCATGTAATATATATTTGTGCGAATTTCAGCGGAATGTTGAGAACGGAGTGTCTTAACACTGAGCTACCTCTGCCTACCATATATATTTATAAAATAGTTTCATACTTATTTTGCGTAGCTTAAACAAGGACTTCCACGTCAAACGTTAAAATACCTTTGCCAACCTTATATGCCTTAATACTCACGTTTCAAACCCGCAGCTGTGCTGACGTTTCGCCGTCTCATCAATGCATCTAAGCCTCCGTTAACCCTGCACAAACAAACCCTGTAAAACAAACAAACGCACAGACAAACAGATAATAATCTGTTTGTCTGTGCGTTTGTACAGGCTGATCTAAGAAAGGACTTAACCAGTTTAAAAGCAGTGTTTACTATTGTAATTTATTATACCTCCTCTGCCCTCATATGGAACTTATCGCCGGACGAATATAAAATATAATATTTTTTTTCTTTCCGTTCTTTTCAGTGTGGCATTGGTTACTGTCTAACTAAACCAACATTTTTATCTAAAGAAATGTAACAGATATATACTATTAACATCGAAAATCGCCTTTTACAAATTGTAGAGTAAAATATATAATATTATATTTAGGCAAATTTTATTTAGTAACTTTGACATTTCCTTTTGATCCCTTAGGACCTCACTTTTTCAATGAAATTCTGCGGGCCCTATTGCAAACTATTTCTAACAAATAAAATAAATATACATAAAATTGTTAAGAAAATGTAAAAAATTTGAACGTAACCGGATTTGAACACGCGCCTCTTTGTAAAAAATATACATATAATTATTAAGAAAACGTATAAAAATTTGAACGTAACCGGATTTGAACACGCGCCTCTTTGTAAACCGTCCAAAGAGGCGCGGGCTCAAATCCCGCTACGTTCAAATTTTTATACGTTTTCTTAATAAATATTTTTCTTTTTTTATTGTGGAATAACACTTGAAAAATGATTAAATAAAATGTACATATATTGCACAAAAAATAGTAGATGGCAGTCGTGGCGCAGGGGCACAGTACGTGACTGTAAACGCGACTGGTTGCGGGTTCGATCCCTACTCGAGGATATGAAATATTTATTTAAATTTATATTTTCATTTCTTTTTCTTTTTTGATTTTCTTCGCCCTGATTTCGAAGCAAAGCGTGGTGTTGAGTTCCGCCACTTAACACGCAATGCCTCCAGAAATCGGCGGGAAATGGAAAACACTAGGCTCTCTTTGTCTAACCCGCTGTGTGCAGGATACAGCATGAAGCTAAAAAAGTCCTTAATATTATTTATTATAAATGTTACTGCGTCACTTCTCATAATTTTCTTTATTCAGTATACTGATATACTTATCTAGAAAAACAGTTTAATTTGCCTTTACGTTTACAGCGGTAATTAAATTTTCATACGTTTGTACGCTAATGATAGGATATGTAACGTGGCTGTAGCAAAGAAGCGATACGTGGCAACCTTTTTATCCACAAAAAGCTAACGTTGGCGTATGCGAAACGTGCTTGATTTTTTATTTCAAATGTATACTTTTTTAGATGGTTTTTTCCGCAGGATGTCGTTTACTGAAAATTGTGAATAAAATATTCTGTATATAAATACAAATAGAAAATTTACTGTTAATAACCAATAGGCATGTAGTGCTATTGAGTTAGAATATTCTTATTTATATACTCTACAAACATTAATATACAGTACTACATTCATATTTATTTTAAATATTATTGTTATTATGAAAGTTACTTTTCAAATAGATTTGGGCAAATCTAATCTCTAAAATTATGCTTAGATTGCTACTTGCACTTTTTGTGTATTTTTACTATCTGCTTAAAACCATTTTTATAAAAATGTTAGATAAATTGTAACAAATTTTCAATATTACTATTGCAATACTGTTACTTACAATGCTTCTGAGCAAGAAGTTAATAACCACAACACAATTTTTCACTAATGTGGTTATTATCGTACAAACTATGATATTTTGTGATTTAAATTATATTTTTATTTAGTAAGTACATCAAGTGTACAAATATAATAAAAATATTGTAAATAAAATTGTATTTATTGTTTGCTATAAAATGTAGAAGCATTTAAGTTTAAGGGCTTATTAAATGTTTAACACTTGATATATCTCTACTACTATTACCTATAATATTATATAATTATTTAATTATTGACTTCAACAGAATTATACCAGAATATTCAAAATATAAGTTTCGGACTTCATATTTTATGTCATACTAAAGTTTTAATTCCATCTATCTTGAAACTTGGTTTTAATTTAGTAAAGTTTGAATTACACGATCAAAGGCTGAAAGTTAAACTCATTTCAAAGGGATTTTTTACACAAAACGTCTCAATTACATTCATATTGATTTATATTTGAAAGATAAAAGGGAAATGGGCTTTTTGTTTCTTTAATATTTTTTATAGTACAATTTTGTTGTGATATAATAAAAATAATAATATTAGTTCTTAGCATAAATAACTTTATCTCCCGGAAATCTTAATTGTAAATAGCAACAGAAACAATAATCCAATGGTCTTAATAATTTATTCGTGGAAGCCATGAGTTCAACTACCGACCTTGAAAATAATAATTATATATTTAATATCAAACACAATTTGAGTGAAAACAAAATACCTCACTCACTAACGTTATCTGTTTATAGATATTGGTGTAGTCTAATAATCTAACAGTGTATTAGACTGTCTGTCTGCGGTCGAATTTGACCTGCGTAATGTCTTATTATGGTATAGTGGAAATATATTTAATTAGAAAATACAAATTATACCAAAGGTAACAACTGAACATAGGCTCCAATTTCATTCAGTATTTATGATATGTTTTATTTCACGTGGTTTTGTGTTTATTATATTATTTATTTATATTATTTTAATATGAAAAATGCACGGGCTAAATTCTAAGATAAATAAAATATATATAATTATCGTTTCATCAACGACATTAAATATAACAATAATACCAAAAACATACGAGGTACAAGGACACAAGCGTGTCGCTTTAAACCTGATAAATTATGGATTCGATTACTCCTTTTATCCTTACGAAATTAAATATTTAATATTTTCAGTTTCTCTCTTTGGTAATGAGTAAATAATAATAAAATGAGTAATGAGCAAAGTGCGAAGCAATGCCATCGGAATTCGGCGGAAAATGGGGAAAGGAAGTGTCTCAATGAGAACGAAAAACAGAAATATAAAAAATATGCCCGACATATATGATTTTACTCAAAATTGCCTTCAAAAAATAATTACTAGTATAAACATAATTTGTATGATCATTTTAAACATATTTTATTATAAAGACCTCTGTTTGCACATATACCCACAATTTGGTCTTTCATTTGATGAAAGCAAGACAGTAGGTTTAACATAAGAAAATATCTTACTGAAATTAATAAATTATTAATTAATTCCCGACTGCTAAGGAAGGGTTATGTTTTTCACGTGTATCTTGTATGTATGTATGTATGTATGTATGAAATAAATTCAAATTCAAAATATTCTTTATTCAAAGCAGTTCTGGTGAGAAGAGCCAACAAGAAACTCAACAGTTGCTCTTTTCAAAGTCAATGGTATAATATATAGTTTTATTACATTGACACAGTGGCACAAAGTGTGACTGTAAAACCGACTGGTTGTGGGTTCGATCCCCACTCGAGGAGATGAAATATTTACTTAAATTTATATTTCCATTTCTTCGCTCTGGTGTCGAGGTTAAGCGTGGCGTTGAGTTCTGCCACTCAACACGCAATCCCTCCAGAATTCGGCAGAAAGTGAGGAACGGAGTGTTAACACTAGGTTCCCTCTGCCTACCGTGCAGTGTGCGGGATACAGCGTGAAGCTGACTTTTTTTTTTATTTATTACATTAACTGGCAGCTATCCTGTATCACATTCAATAGACATGAATTCCATACATGTTTATCTTCTAAATATTCTTGAACAGTATAATAAGCTTTATTTGTTAGTATTTTTTTTAAAGCTACTTTAAATTGTGGTAGTGGCAAACTTAGAATACACTGCGGAAGTTTATTGTATATTCGTATACTCAGACCCATAAAAGATTTATTAACTTTTTGGAGGCGAAAACGTGGCGTAACAAGTTTATCTTCTTTATTACCTCATATCTCCAGAACCGCTGAAGGGATTAACACAATTGAGGTATCATTAGATTCGTATTAGCAGCCCAAGTGTTCTTAGATAGGTGACGTTAAAAAAAACAACCATGGCGGCTGTGGCACGCCATTCGACTTAGTGAAAAAAAAACGTCTCGAATACCACAATATGGTTATCAAATTCACGAACTCAATATGAGGATTTCAAAAAAAGTACAACATGATTATCATCACCATAACAAATCCTAACAAAAAAATGAAAATTAAAAAACTATTTATAAAAAAAACCCCAACTGCATAAAATTAAAAAGAAGCCCAATAGTTTATTAGGATTAACAGTAGGACCTATAAGTAATTCTTCAATCAATAAAATCTTTACCAGGAACCCCGCATAATTTAAAAAGGTAGTTAGTTTTATACAGTCGGGGGTTTTTTTTTTATAAATATAATAGTTTTTTTGTTTACTTTATAGTTTGATATACTTGGACCGTAACATAACAATTAATATATATTTAGTATATACCATACATATAGATATTAAGGATTATCTCTTGGGCCACCGCCCAAAATTGAGCTTACGCTATTATGTTGATTTTCCGAAATTGCCCGGTAACAAGAGCAAAGCTTATTTGTTCGCAAATCTCGATTAAGGCAAATCGTGTTGAACCGGCTCTGTTAATAAGAAAGTTAAAGATTCGAAATTTAACCCTATTTCTATCGAATTCTTAAACACCTTTATTTATTTCATGTCATTTAAATATTAAATATACATTTAATTATACATTTGATATACCTAACATTTAAAATATATTCAATCTGATGATCATCAATAACTTGCGAGTAAAATCCAATTGTTGTCCGTAAACGTACTAACGTTCATACTTTTCAGTACCCAGCGTAAACCTTACTTATAAAATGAACAATGGCTTTGTAAAATTATGACCTCCTTTGTTATTATTTTAATAATTAAAGGGGTCGCGATTTTGACGGGGTTCACGCTTAACCGGTTTAATTCTGGATTTTATGTGGTCTTTACTTGGCAGGCTGTTGTTTAATTATGTTTTACAAATCCTTTTATGTCATAGAAATGTTATGTTGTTGTGTTATTGCTGGCAACGTATGAAAATAATTATTTTTGTAATATTATGTATACATATAATATTTATATAATATTTACATAGATATTTTGGGGCATTGTGTGTTGAGTGGCGTAACTCAAAGCCGAGTTTTTGTCTTGGTGCCAGAGTGAAGAAATGAACATATTAATAAATAATAATTCATTCCCCCGAGTGGGGATCGAACCCACAACCGTCTAGTTATAGTCACACCCTTGTGCCTCTGCGCCACGACGGCCTTAAGTAAGTTATTATTATTGTAATATTAAGTTTATATATAATATATTTTAATTTATTGTTGTATTTTTTATTTCAAGAAATTTGAATAAAATAATTTCTCACAAGATTTCTCTTATGTACCTGTAGCATATCAATTTCCTATACATTGTTACTGTCAAAGCTGTGAAATTAGTCAATCATATTTGTCGGACCTTAACACTCAAAGACAACTCTCGAACGTCAACTGAGTCACTCGTCCGAGTTCAGATCGAATTTCGAGACGCTGGAGCCCCAACCCAGTTAACGAACTTATCAAAGAGATGTTTTGATTACGCGAATCGTCGGATACATGATTTGAACAAGACGGCTGATTTTGTTTTTTTTTATTTTTTTTTTATTAAAAGTTAAATATTTTTAAATAGTTTTATAGAATTACAAAGCGATTTAGCTACGAAGATATTTTTTGAATTTTTATATAGGTGACCCATGTGATGATTACATAAAAAAATCTTATACTACAAAATGTTAATGTTTTAAGAAATAGAAGGGATTTTGAAATTTTTCAGAATTACGTTATGAGTAATAGACCTCAATAAGAGCGGAGAAATGTTTATTATTTAAATGTCATCTTTTACCCGAGTGGATATCGAACCCGCTACCGTAAATTTTACAATCATACGCTATACTTTTAAGCATTTTTTAAAGTGCTATTCCACACTTAGGAAAGAAAAATACTTATTTAGAAAACGTATAAAAATTTTGAACGTAGCGGGACTCGAACCCGCGCCTCCTGGAAACCGAAGCTGTTCGGTTTCCAGGAGGCGCGGGTTCGAGTCCCGCTGCGTTCAAAAATTTTTATACGTTTTCTAAATAAGTATTATACGCTATACTGTTTTAAATAGATAAGATAAGATAAAATATTTTAATTACTACAAGAAAATTAATACTTATCTACGCATTACCGCGTTTACTTTGAGATTCAATAATCAACCAATTAGTATTCTGTTAATGAATAAAGCTAATATTAATTATGTTCCAGCAAGTATTATTTGAGTCTAGTCGTGCGGGTGGGGGTCGAAATCACAACCAGTCGCATTTGCAGTCATACACATAAGTGCATATCAATATATACATGAGTGGCCTCACAATTGGGGCCAGTCGTGGCGCAGGGCAGGCGCACAAAGTGTGACTGTAAAACCGACTGGTTGTGGGTTCGATCCCCACTCGAGGAGGTGAAATATTTACTTAAATTTATATTTCCATTTCTTCGCTCTGGTGTCGAGGTTAAGCGCGGCGTTGAGTTCTGCCACTCAACACGCAATGCCTCCAGAATTCGGCAGAAAGTGGGGAACGTAGTGTCTTAACACTAGGTTCCCACTGCCTACCCTGCTGTGTGCGGGATACAACGTGAAGCTGTTTTTTTTAATATACACATAAGTCATTCATATAACTTGCATACCATGTGGCATCAAAGTTCAAAAGAATTATCGTCATGAAACAGTTAACAATAAGAGAAAACAAAAGTAAAAGATAGATAAACATTTGACTGAATAATTCCAAGGCCGTGTTATCGACTCGTACATGAAACCTAATTTAATTTTAATGACCGGAAGATGCGATACAATCTCGCCCGATTTACTTGAGCTATGGTTGTTATCTCGGCAAAGCATTATGAATAATTTTCAGACTTCCTTTTGAATTTCTGAAGCATTTAGGCCATGTCGTTTTCTGTTTTAATGAAATAACTTTAACTAGATAAAGTGTTGTTATTAAATAATATTTTAATATAAATATAAAGTGCTCGTTTAATGGCTATAATAAAAATAAAGAGTAAAATTTTATTACTACTACAGCGTTAAGTTCCGGCACACAGCACGCAACTACGCGAATTCGATCGGAAAGTTTATATCGGAGTGTTTTGATTGTCTACCCCATCTTGCATATAAAAATATAGAATGGAAAAAAATATATATTCGTATCGAATATAATTATATTTTTTGGGTTCGATGCTCACTCGAGGAAATAAAATATTTAAATTTATATTTCCATTTCTTCGTTCTGGTGTCGAGACAAAGCGAGGCGTGAACGCCTCGCCACTCAACAAGCAAGCCTCCAGAACTCGGTGGAAAGTGGAGAACGGAGTGTCTTAGCACTAGGTTCCCTCTGCCCTACCTCTGTCGTATGCGTAACACTGCGTGACTTGATGTACCTTCTCATTATAAAGTTAACTGGGATGTTCAAGGGCCATAATAAAATAATCGAATAATCGACAGCAAGAGCAAGTACTCCTAGTTCGTATGTTTCTATTGATTTTCCAACAGTTTCATTAGGGTTCATTACAGCTACCGTATATTTCGCAAAGGCTGCCACACGCCATGTAAATTACCTCTATCCAAGTAGGTCAATCGCGATGAAGGATCGTAAAGAGATTATACTTTGCGTGGGCTACGTGGGTATAGTTGTTAAATTGTTTCGAAGACATTATTCATTTTGTATTGTTTTATATTAAAATATGGTAAGCCGTAAATACATATTATGTTTGTTATTTTAATTTTTTTAAAGTCACAAGCGTGTGACTGTAAAGGTGATAGGTTGTGGGTTCGATTCTCACTCGTAGTATATATTTATTATTTTTATTTCCTTGCTCTGGTAACGTGGCAAAGCGTGGCTTTGAGTTTCGATACTCATCACGCGGGGATCGGAAATGTATTAATGGGATTGGAGTGTCTTAACATTAGATCCTTGATGCGTTTATGACAATTAAAAGTCTATTAAAAATTAAGAAATATGAACTTTCTTTAACAAAAACAATAAATATAATATAGTTTAAGTCCAAAGTCGGTTAAGAACAAAGATAACTTATTTACACGAGATATGGCAGTGATAAATTAAAATTACAGAACGTGGTCGTTATTCACGCAGTAATTCTCCCTCTTGACAAGGAAAGTGGGATTTATACAAACCCTTCTTTTAAACGTGCCCTTCATTTTATAATAGATATTTTGTAATTGTTAAACGTTTTATTTCTAATATTTTTTTTGAGGTCTACAAAAAAAATAAATCAAAATTTTATTTATTTTGATCATCTTAATAAGATGATTAAAAATTCTAGTTCAAATCCGGAGAATATTTATTATTTATACTTACTTATTACGTACTCATGCAGCCTGCATGTTATCAGCTTCACGCTGTATCCCGCACAGAGCAGGGTAGGTAGAGGGAACCTAGTGTTAAGACACTCCGTTCCCCACTTTCTGCCGAATTCTGGAGGCATTGCGTGTTGAGTGGCAGAACTCAACGCCGCGCTTTGCCTCGACACCAGAACGAAGAAATGGAAACATAAATTTAAATAAAAATATTTCATCTCCTTGAGTGGGCATCGACCCCACAAACAGTCGGTTTTACAGTCACACTTTGTGCCGCTGCGCCACGACTGGCTTCTGCAAATGAATTTATAGGAATATATTAACAAATTAAATAAAATATCCATGTTTTGAATTTCGTAACCAATTTGTGTGTTGTATTTACATAACTTTATAATTTAAAATAATATTAAAAATTTAAAATTTTGTTTGCACACTGATTGAATAATTGTATCAAGTAACGTTTATTTGTTTTAAATTAATTATTCCTGAGGTGTGCAAGCCAAATGTGAAATTTCATTCCGATTAATTTAACAATTATACAAAATAACTTACTACTATAATAATTTTACAATAATATATAATGTTGTTTATGAGGCTAGTAGTGGAGCAGGAGTACAGGCGTGTGCTGTAAATGCGGCCAGGTTCGATTCTCGATTAAATAAAATAAAAAGGGCGGCGTTAATTTGCGGCACTTAACACGCAATAGCTCACAAAATCGATGTTAACGGATAACGGAAGGAACGGATTAACACTAGATTTGCTCTACTTACCTTCATAGATGCCGAATATAGCGCGAAGATAATAATACATATAACTTCTAATATACTCTATATTTATTCAAACGAATACAAAAACACCAAAAGCAAGCACTTAAATAACATGAAATAAATAAAGGTGTTTAAGACTTCGATTGGAATAGCGTTAAATTCCGAATCTTCAACTTTTTTATTTACAGAGCCGGTTCAGCACGATTTGCCTTAATCAAGTTTGGTGGACAAATAAGCTTCGCTCCTGTTCCCAGGTAATTTGGAAAATTCGCATAATAACGGAAGCTCGGTCTTGGGCGGTGGCCCAAGAGATTCTCTTTAAAATCTATAATATATATAGGGTATATACTAAATATATTTTAATGACCTAATTCTGAGGCCCGTCGTGGCGCAGCGGCACGAGGTGTGACTGTAAAACCGCCTGGTTGTGAGTTCGATCCCCACTCGAGGAGATTAAATATTTACTTAAATTTATATTTACATTTCTTCGCTCTGGGGTCGAGGTTAAGCGCGGCGTTGAGTTCTGCCACTCAACACGCAATGCTTCCGGAATTCGGCAGAAAGTGGGGAACGGAGTGTCTTAACACTAAGTTCCCTCTGCTTACCCTGCCGTGTGCGGGATACAGCGTGAAGCTGATTTTGACCTAATTCTTATGTTACGGTCCAAGCATATTTATTTTTAGTTTTTTTTTACTGTTAAACCTTAAACTGTCTTACTTTCACCAAATGAATTAACAAATTGTGAGTACATGTGCTAACAAAGGTATTTGTAATAAATTATGTTTAAAATGATCATACAAATTATATTTATACTGGTAATGATTTTTTGAAGGTAATTTTGAGTAAAATCATATATATCGTAAAATTATATATATCGGGTATATTTTTTTTCGTTCTCATTGAGACACTTCCTTTCCCCATTTTCCGCCGAATTTTGGATTCACTGCATAAATTATTTCATTGCATAAATTTCATCGGGTTAAAAGGGGTAATCGAACCCACAACCTGTCAGGTTTACAGTCGCACGCTTGTGTCCTTGTGCCTCGTATGTTTTTGGTATAATTATTATATTTAATAATGTTTCTTAGTTCATATTCTTATAATTTAGCCCGTGCATTTCTCATGTTAAACTAATCACAAAAACCAAGTAAATAATACATATCGAATATACTGAATAAAATTGGAGCCTATATTCAAAAGACGCCTTTGGCTTAAATTGTATTTTCTAATTAATTATACTTCATAATAACATGACAGACTGAGGTCAGTCGTGGCGCAACAGCACGAGGTGTGACTGTAAAATCGACTGGTTGTGGGTTCGATCCTCACTCGAGGAGATGAAATATTTACTTAAATTTATATTTCCATTTCTTCGCTCTGGTGTCGAGGCTAAGCGCGGCGTTGAGTTCTGCCACTCAACACGCAATGCCTCCAGAATTCGGCAGAAAGTGGGGAACGGAGTGTCTTAACACTAGGTTCCCTCTGCCTACCCTGCTGTGTGCGGGATACAGCGTGAAGCTGTTTTTTTTTTCATAATAAGACATTTCGCAAGTCAGCTGCTACCGCAGACAGATAGTCTAATACACTGTTAGATTATTAGACTACACCAATAACCACAAACAACGTAACGTTAGTGAGTGAGGTACTTTGTTTTCCCTCAATTTGAGTTTGATGTTATATAATTATTATTTTCAAGGTCGGTAGTTGAACTCGTGGCTCCCATGAATAAGTTAATAAGAACACTGGATTATTGTGTCGGTTGCTATTTACAATTAAGATTTCCGGGAGACCAAGTATTTATGCTAAGAAATAAAATAATTATTATCACAACAAAATTGTGTTATAAAAAATATTAGAGACATTTCCAATTTCAAAAGCCCATTTCCCTTTTATATTTCAAAAATATAAATCAATATGAACGTAATTGAGTCGTTTTCTGTTAAAAATCGCTTTGAAATTGAAACTTTACTAAATTAAAACGAAGTTCAATGTTTTAAGATGGTTGGAATTAAAACTTTAGTAGGTATGACATAAATTATAAAGTCTGAAGCTTACATTTTTATAGACATTCCGGTATAATTCAGTGTCTAAAGTCTAAGTCAGTGATTTAATAACTATTAATGTTATAGGTAATAGTACTACAGATATATCTAGTATAAAACGTTTAATATTCTTGAAAATACAATTTTCCCCTATTCTTATAAATATAATTTTATTAACAATATTTTTATTATATTTGTACACTTAATTTACTTACTAAATAAAAATATAATTTATGAATGCGGCTTCACGCTGTATCCCGCACACAGACACTCTGTTCTTCACTTTCCGAGTTCTGGAGGCATTGCGCGGCACTAGAGCGAAGAAATGCAAATATATATGTAAATAAATATTTCATTTCCTCGAGTGGGGATCGAACCCACAACCAGTCGATACAGTCACACTTTGTCCTACCTGGTCTAAAATATAATTGTACGATAATACTACTAAAGTGGTATTTGTGCAAAAATTGTGTTGTGGTTATTAACTTCCTGCTCAGAAGCTTTGTCAGTAACATTATTGCAATAGAAATATTGAAAATTTGTTACAATTTATATAACATTTTCATAAAAATGGTTTTAAGCAGATAGTAAAATACACAAAAAGTACAAGTAGCAATCTAAGCATAACTTTAGAGACTAGATTTGCCCCAAAATCTATTTAAAAATTAACTTTCATATTAACAATAATATTTAAAATATAAATGAATGAAGTACTGTATATTAATATTTGTAGAGTATATAAATAAGAATATTCTAACTCAATAGCATTATAATTTTAATATATGCCTATTGGTTATTAACAGTAAGTTTTCTATTTGTATTTATATACAGAATGTTTTATTCACAATTTTCAGTAAACATCATCCTGCGGAAAAAACAGTCTAAAAAAGTATACATTTGAAACGAAAAATCCAGCACGTTTCGCATACGCCAATGTTAGCTTTTTGTGTGAATAAAAAGGTTGCCACGTATCGCCTTTTTGCTAAAACCACGTTACATATCCTATCATTAGTTAGTTTTTCTAGATAAGCAAATACTGAATAAAGAAAATTATGAAAAATGACGCATTAAATGAAAATATAAATTGTAGTAGAGTGGGGATCGAACCCACAACCAGTCGCGTTTTAAGTCACGTACTGTGTCTTTGCTGCACGGCTGCTCTCTACTATTTTTTGTATATATATATATATGTGTGTGTGTGTGTGTGTGTGTATGTGTGAGTGTGTGTGTGTATGTGTGTGTGTGTATGTGCGCGCGCATGTGAGGATATATGTAAATTGTAAACACTCAGTTATTATAAGCACAAAAATCTCTCAGTTTCATCATATGATAAGGTTACTAAAAACTCAAACATTTTGGTCTTGCATGTTTTATAATTGGCAGAATAAATGTCATAGTCTTTGTTTACTACGTTATACATTTTTGGTCCTAAATAAGAGTAGAATTTATGTATGAACATAGTTTTAAAAGTATTAGAGCTTACGCATACAGCATGCTTTCTGCGTTTATGAAGTGTTGTAGTTTTATATTTTACTTCCGTATGCTNTATATATATATATATGTGTGTGTGTGTGTGTGTATATATATATATACAGACATTTTTAAGTGTTGAATGAACCTGCGCCTCTTTGGATGGTTCAAATCCACACATTTTTTTATATGTTTTCTTAATACGTATATGTATATTTATTTTATTAGTTAGAAATAATTTACACTTGGGCTCGCTGAATTTCATTCCTAAATATCGACGATATCGAATTATATCTTTTACTTTACAATTTGTAAAAGGCGATCTTCGACACGCTGTAAAGAACGGAAAATTAAAAAATATATATTTTATATTCGTCCGGAGATAAGTTCCATACGAGGCCGTGGTAGGGAAGCGATTTGGTATTAGACCGCCTGTTCAAGTAAGGTATCAGATGAAAGGGCTTGGTGTGCATAATACATTACATACCTAATCAGCTAATCAGCTTCACGCTGTATCCCGCACACAGCAGGGTAGGCAGAGAGAACTTAGTGTTAAGACACTCCGTTCCCCACTTCTGGAGGCATTGCGTATTGAGTGGCGGAACTCAACGCCGCGCTTTGCCTCGACACCAGAGCGAAGAAATGAAAATATATATGTAAATAAATATTATATTTCCTCGAGTGAGGATCGAACCCACAACCAGTCGATTTTACAGTCACACTTTGTGCCCCTGCGCCACGATTGGCCTCTAATACATACCATATTTTATTCATGTTTTTATGACGGACTAATTGTACGGAATTCTCAGCGGGCGAGCTCGACTCGTGCTTGTCCGGTTTTTAGGTATATTATTTTGTATATATTTACTGTTATTTTGCTCTATTGGAGCCATATATACAATTGGAATAAAAATGAAGACGTTTATATTTCTACAAATATTGTAAAACTTCAAGATTCATACGAGTTCCCTCCCTCTTTACTGTAATGAAAATGTTTTGATTTTTATCAATACTACTTTCACAAGTAGTTAGTTTAATAGAACACACATACAGAACGGAAGTGGGTTTAACTCCCTCTCGGAGGAATGTCTATATTTCAAATATTTTAATTTTTCCAAGGGCATCATTAAAAAAAACACAAAAGAATTAGTTTGTGATTGCATAAATAATTAATAATTCTCTCCATCAACTGTAGACAATTTAAAATAAAAATAAGAAATACAAATAATAATAAAAAAAATACTAGAGAATTTTTCGTTTGCGAAAACCTCGCACTTGCCTACAAAATTTCCACCTTATCATTCTTTTTAATAATAAAAACTCGCTACCGTTACATGGGCTCGGTTTACAAATGAAATTATTGAACCATAAAACACGTGTTTCATTTAGTTTCAGTGGTTATTTTCATCCTTTGTAAGATTTCAACAGTTCATTTGGAAAATAAGGTTGGCAAAGGTATTTTAACCTTTGACGTGGAGGGCCTTGTTTAAGCTACGCAAAATAAGTATGAAATTATTTCATAAATATATATTTTTTCAGCTTCTCGCTGTATCCCGCGTATAGCAGAGTAAGAGGGAGCCCAGTGTTAAGACTCTCCGTTCCCAACATCCCGCCGAATCTTCGTGGTGTTGAGTGGCGGAACTCAACGTCACGCTTTGCTTTGTTACTAGAGAGAAGAAATGAAAATTATATAATTCTAAATAATAATTCATTTTCCCGGGGAGGAATCGAACCCACAACCGTCGCGTTTACGGTCACTCGCTTGTGCCACTGCGCCACGACGACCTCATTTCATAAATATTCTTCAATAATATTACAAATATACATTGTTTTGAGTGTAGAGTTTTGCCACGGAACGTGCAATGCCTCCAGAATTCGAAGGAAAGTGGAAAGTGAAGAGTCTTAACACTAGTTCTTCTCTTTCTACCCTGCTACAAGACGGATATAGCGTGAAGCTGTTTCTTCCTGCTGCAAAATACCATAAATCAATCGACAACATTGTTAGCCAAGAAAAGGTTAATAAATATTGTTAGTTTTTAATATTATGTAAATATGAGTTTCTCGCGACTACAATTAGTTTCTAAGCAAATATAGTATTTGAATAAAGACGACGTGATCGCAGCTCCGCGACTAAGTACTAAAGGCCATCACATTTTAGGTTATTATAATCGAATTTTCATTTATAATGGGACCAGATTTGAATTCATATCGACACAAGCATTAAGTTTAATGCTATATTTTAGAGATAACAAAGACTGTTCTGACGCCTTTCAATGTATAGAATATATTGATCGAGGTATGTGTTGCTTATAAATGGTCCGAAATCTCAAGGCGTCCGATTATTCTTCAATAATTAAGTATATGTAATTAAGTATTCAAACTTTTTGAAATCAGTGAAATCTTCTATTATGTCAAATTTTTGTGACAAGAGATTGTTATCCCAAATCAAACTCATTAGCGTACCAAAATTAGAATTATTTTGTGATAGAAAATGTTATATATTTTTTTCCATTGTTTCTATGATTTCTTGTGAACAGTCGTTTTAAATTTTCATTTATCTTGTTATGTTTTAATTTTGATATAAATTATTGCTTATTATTTATTAGTACTGGCTGAAGGCGTAAAGGCACAGCAAGCAGCACAACGTCTGGTTGGAAACGGGATAGTTGATTATTCGATTCTCACACGAAAGAATTAATTAATTTATTGTATTTAAATCTAGTAATGCGATAAATCGCGGCGTTGAGTTCCGCCACTTAACACGCAACTATTGACAAAATATTATTGAACCCTTACAACAAAAAGTCATCTCATTCCAACACTATACTCATTTTAAAACACAAATTCAAGAATAACAATTTTATAAGCATCATAAATGAAATAAGCTGATTGGATCTGAAAAATATATCGCTATAAGAAAAATAAAGAAGCGATTTTTTCCGTAAAAACAGCTTCGATAAACCTCGACGTAATAGACAGTATTCCGCCATTATCTCGTATTTATTAGCCGACGCGAGGAAGGAGGAAGAAGCCTCTAGCTCTATTGCCCGACCATTTTCCATAGTCTGTGGTATCTCAATATTCATTAAATATATCTGAGGTAATTGGCTTATTTTTATTTATAAATTAAGTTAGAAGATATATATTATATAAAGATAACTACTACTTTTATTGTCATATACGTAGTTAATTTCGCTTTTTAATGGTCTAAAGGTAAAAAATCTTTTAAAATAAATATACTAATACATTTTTTTATTATATAATTGTTAAGATATCTTTTTTAAAAAAAGATAGCGCTTAATTAAATATTAATATTGAAATTTCCGCTAATAAAAAAATAAATAAAATCGAGGAAATCTTGATGCAGCGGGACAGTGTGACTCTAAACGCAATGATTGTGGATTCGGAAAAAAAACAATTATATTTTTTTTATTTCACGCTGTATCTGGCACATAGAAGGGTAAGCAAAGGGGACCTAGAAACCTAGTGTTAAGATATTCCATCCCCATTAAGACACTTCCGTTCTTCACTTTCCTCTGAAATCTTGAGGTATTGCATGTTGAGGTATTGAACTCAACGCTGCTCTTTCATGCCCCCAAATGTGAATCGATCCCATAGCCGTCTCGTTCATAGTCCACACACTTGTGCCCATGCGCTACGACGGCGTTAATTTTCATTCGAGTTGATTTTGACCTTGAAATAAGTTAGTATTTTATATAGAAGCTATGCTACAACTGTTAAGGTATATAATGTTATATATTTTGTTTGTATTCTAAGTCAAACAACGCAGTGAAAATAGTATATTTATAGCACTATTACGTGTGGGATCATCAAAAAATTAAAGATATTTTTGATTTAGTTTAATATAATAACGAATCATAAGCAATTTTTATATATTTTCATTAAAATTGTATTATAATATACCTCTTATGCGACATAGTTGGTCTCATATTATATTTGAGAAATATGTACATACGTACAATTTCCATAAAGTTACTATTTTAGTATTAAAAATTATTAAAGTTCTCTAAGTAACTTTTTTTGTGCTTGACTAAAATATTGGTTAAGTCTAACCAATATTTTAGTCAAGCACAAAAAAAGTTACTTAGAGAAATTTATAATTTTTAGTCGTTCCCATAGAAAATTCTATTAATCCTTTCTTAATGGCCACCATACACTCCCTAGCCCATACATGGTTAGTATTAACCCTCGAAGTCCCGTAGTTTCGTTTGTGCATTATCTGTGCAGACAGGAACTCCTTCCCAATAACGAAAGAATTTTATAAATATCTATAGATATTAGATCAATTTATTGACATGAATAATTATAATTACAGGCTGCACGGCACAATCGTGCGAATGTAAACGCGACGGTTGTGGATTCCAGTCCCACTCGGGGGAATGAAGTATTCAATATTATTTATTTCTAGGCTCTGGTATCGAGGAAAAGAGCACCACCGCTTGAGTTCCGCCACTCGATATACAATGCTTGGAGAAGTCAGCGGAAAGTAGGAAATAGAAGAATGTTAATGGTAACGTAGTGTCTTAACACTAGGTTCCCAGGTTCCCTACGGCTACCCTACTATGCAGAGTGAAGCTTAAAAAAATAAACAACCTAATTTACACCGAACAATTTTCTTAAACTAATTTTACTTACAAAATTACTTTAAATATGAGGTGTAAAATGAATGAAAACTTTGCAACTTAAATAAAAACCACTTGGGTTTAGACGTTACTCTACAAGCTACGATATTTGTAGAATATTTAAGTGTAATAAATGTCTGGTTTTATACGTGTTACATGTACTACATATTTTTCTTTACTCGTAGTTAACTCGTACTTAAATTTAAACTTTTTTTGTTTATATACATATTTTTAAAGGTATTAAGTGTTTTTATCGCTCTGGTAAGGGGGCGAAACGTGGCGTTAAGTTCCGCCACCCAAAACTCAGTGCCTCAATTCGGCGAAAAGTGGAGAATGGAGTGTCTAAATACTAGGTTCGTAATTTCCATCTGTCTACCCAAGTATGCGAGTGAAGCTTAATTTTTTGTTAGACTATAGTGACGCAATGGTGCATTGTTCGATAGTAAGCACGATGGTTGTGGGATTGAATCCACTCGGATGAATGAGTATAACTTAAATTATTTTCCTCGAAATGCAGTGAAAGTCCGACTGAAACGGTTGCATCATTCTTGGGCTTACAATGTAAAGAAATGAAAATTATATTATTTCAAAAATTCAAGTACATCATTCCATCCCTGAAAATTCTGTTAGTTTAGTAAAAGTGAGACTATCGCACAATTCACACAGATTTCAAAAAAAAATCGGTGTCCAATGACAAATGTACGCACTGTAATGGATTACTTATATCGATTAGGGGTCTAAAACTATTTTTCTCCGCTTCCAGATTGTCAATTTGATATTGAACTGATTTTTGATATTCTAAAATTGGAAAAAAAGACTCATTGTTTAGACCGTATATCAACTATTTACATTTGGGCCCACGATTTTCCGTCTTCTTTCATAACTGTATGTCTACGAGAAGTACACTATAGGTTTGATTACGCGGCGAATTTCATACAAAATGAAGCAAAAACGATACATAAATGCTCATATCGTTTAAATGAGTTGTATTAGAAGCTACATTTCTGTGCTCCAAGGAATTGCACGTGATTATCTGATAATAATGTCAGCTTGATGCCTCAACGAGACCTAAAGTAAATTGGTCTTGACAGACGGACAGACTGACAACAAAGTGATACTGCAAAAGGAAAAAAAACCAAATCCTTAAAGGTTGTCATACATTACATAAATTATAATTTAAGTGTTTTATGAACAAATTTCGTTTTCCTTGTAAAAATTGTCAAAAATAGAAAAAAAATATTTACTAAACAGTTCATATGTGACTGCACGCACACTGCAAACGTAGCTATTTCACATAAACATAGATTAATAAATATTTAATAATAATTTTTAATCAGCTTTACACAGTATGCCGCACACAGCAGGGTAGGCAGAGGGAACCTAATGTTAAGACACTCTATTCCCCACTTTCCGCTAATTTTTGGAGGCATTGCGTGTTGAGTGGCAGAACTCAACGCCGCGCTATCCTCTCGGCAAAAGAGCGAAGAAATGAAAATATAAATGTAAATAAATATTTCATCTCCTCGAGTGGGGATCGAACCCAAAACCAGTCGATCACACTACAACCAGTCGACACTTTGTGCCTCTGCGCCACGGCGCAGGGGCACAAAGTGCCTGTAATTCTGGACGTCAATTATGAAAGAATATTTTAAATTACAATATAATTAGCAATAACTCGCGGCTTCGCTCGCATAAACCACACAGTTTTTTATTAAAGATTAATTTGATAATGTTAACTGTGAGAAATACAATTATTTTTGTTGCTTTTTGAATATTTTTTTTTCAATACACTAAATCGCGTTCTCGTTTTAATAGGTGCTTGCAACGCACTTATATCGTTGTGTCATGAGAAATACGAATTAAGAGACAAAAAACAATCAGAAATCGAAAATATAAACGGAATATTAGATATTATTAAATATCAAGACAAACAAATCAAGAATCCGCTGAAAAACGCGAAAAATTAAATATTTCGAAAAATATTTTATTGTGCACATTATTGCATTATATTATTTAGATATATTTTTCTAAATACCCACCAATTATTGAAATTTTAGTATTTTTAAGACCAATATCTTAAAAATACTAAAATTTCAATAATTTAATGGAAAGGACAGTAGATAAAGGTCGATAGATAAATTAATAAAAATGGATTATAGAGGAAGCTCTATAATCCTTTTTTATTATTTTTTCTATCGATCTAGAACCACTTGTAGTTAAAGACGCTGAAGATATTATGAAAGTACGATCGACTTCATTATAGGCTTAAACCGTTACATTGTAACAGCCGGAATCTGTTTTTCAGCTCATTTATCGAATAAACGTGGGTCAACGTTTTAATAAAATAATCTAAAATTATTTATTTTTATTATATAATATTATTAAAAGTATGTAAGTAGGTACAAATATACCATTCAGTATAATTTGTCCTTATATTACTAATCCTCATATTGTGATACAGACTAAAATAAACCTAATATTACATATAAAATATTAACAGATAACATATATTGTATTATTGTGGTTAGATTAAACCTATGGAAGCTATTTATTATGATTTTGTATACTAAATAGTCAGAACTAAATAATAACAGCCACATTGTGGTATTCGCCAACGTTTCATTGTTTAATTTTAACTGTCCACTAGATAGTTACATTTTCTATGTCTACAATATATTACGCCTTATACAAATAATTTGGAGGCCGTCGTAGCGCAGTAGCATTTTATTTATTAGCTTCTGTAACAAGGTAAAGCGCGGCGTTGAATTCCGTCATTCAACACGCAATTCCTCAACAATTTGACGTAAAATGAGGAACTTATACATCGTGAACATGAAAAAAAAAAGATAATTTTACAGTTTTT
Organism: Heliconius hermathena; assembly: GCA_013403705.1. Lineage (NCBI taxonomy): Eukaryota > Metazoa > Arthropoda > Insecta > Lepidoptera > Nymphalidae > Heliconius > Heliconius hermathena. The sequence continues at coordinate 194,499 of JAAIXJ010000345.1, forward strand.
TTTTCTATCTAGCTTTTTATAGTTGTACGCTTTCACCGGAAACAGTGTCAAGTGTCAAGACACTACGTTCTCAATAAGACACTTCCTTTCCTCACTTTCTTCCGATTTCTGAGATGTGCGTACATACATCCAATGCCTCAATTGTAATGTATTTAAATATTTAATTTGCCCTGTTAAATAATTTGCCCAAACGAGATCGAATCCACAACCGTCGCAAAAAGTCACACCTTTGTACCTACCGGCCACAACGGCCTCTATTTCTCTTATAATATATTTATTTCCGTAATTTCACATTTATTTCACTATAACAGGGTGAGCAGAGAGAAAAGTAATGGCAAAACACTCCGTTCACCACATTTTGCCTAGCCACACTGTGGCTAGGTAAAGACCAAACCAGACCTATCATAACAGCGACAAGAAAATCTTCAAATCAAAAGAAAAACAGATAAAATTTTCTTCTTCTATTAAATTGCTTGTGATATATTATAATATGTTAATTAAATAATTTGAGGCCGGTCGTGGCGCAGCGGCACGAGGTGTGACTGCAAAACCGACTGGCTGTGGGTCCGATCCCCACTCGAAGAGATGAAATATTTACTTTAATTTATATTTTCATTTCTTCGCTCTGATGTCGAGGCAAAGTTAAGCTTAGCTTAGCTTCACGCTGTATCCCGCACACAGCAGGGTAGGCAGAGGGAACCTAGTGTTAAGACACTCCGTTCCCCACTTTCTGCCAATTCTGGAGGCATTGCGTGTTGAGTGGCAGAACTCAACACCGCGCTTTGCCTCGACACCAGAGCGAAGAAATTAAAATATAAATTAAGTAAATATTTCATCTCCTCGAGTGGGAATCAAACCCACAACCAGTCGAATTACAGTCACACTTTATGCCCTTGCGGCACGACTAGTCTCTTTAATTAGTAAAGATATTAAAATAATGAAAATGTTACTACCAGCATCACTAAACTTTGCATAGAGCATTGCATTGCAGGAAGGCAGAGGGAGAATATAATTCGTTCCTCCAATTCCGTTCAGATTAAGACAATTCAGTTCCCCATTTTCAGGCGAATATGGAGGCATTGTGTATTGAGTAGCGCTAAACGCCACGCTATATTTCATTTCCTCTGTGAGTATCGATCCCACCACCACCACCATATATTGTATGAAATTATAGATCTGTATAATTTCATACTATATTACAGATGTAAAAAAATAACACGATGACCATGAAAATAAGGATAAACATGATTTCAAAAAATAAAATGTTCTTTCCCGTACCGGGAATCGAACCCGAGCCTCCTGGGTGAAAGCCAGGTATCCTAGCCACTAGACCATACGGGATTATACTACAATCGTTGAAGTTATGATTAGATATTTTTATTGCATAGCTTTTTCGTCATATCTTATAAATACATCATTATGATGATAAATCACTATGTAATAATTATATATAAAATAATCTTGAATGAAAGATGGCCTTTGATTAAATACAAGTCTTTAGTTTCCTTTTAAACATAATTTTAGAAGATTTATTGCCTTAAAAATCATAAATTTTCGAATAATATATACATAATTAAGCTTTATTTTTATTTTCAGTATTACAAACAATGTATTCCTACATTTTGTATATTTTTTGTTAATAATTAAAGTAACTTAACAATTAGTAAATACCACTCATACGTCTTTACATATACGTCTTTCAATGTCCCACTATTTCTCTAGTATTTGCCACTTCATATTAGAATTAAACCAGATTATAGCAATAACCCCACCGAGGATTCCGTACAAAAATTAGAGATCTCGAACTTTCTGACATTCAAGCTCAGCTTAGCCAGAGCTCTTTCATCTGATACCTCACTCGAACTTCTCATCTCAGTCGTGCACTCTTGACTCAGTTGTTCATTTGGGTATGCGTGTATAAGGAGGTTACTTCGAGTACCTAACGTATGTGATACGTAGCGTCAGTGTAAATGTGATGTTTTATGATGATGTGTTTATGGTTGTCCGTAGATAAAATTCCTCTTCCACACAGCTTAACTCAATAACGCCAATAACATATAATATAGGGTTTTGGCTTTGTGAACCGGTCGAATAATCGACGGATGAAAATGATTTCATTCTAATGGACCGCGTTGATTCACCAGAGGAAAACTTGCCTGATGATGTAGAAGCTTCTGCTGCTGCTGCAGTTCTCATTATCGGAAGATAACATTACTTTGTCACATTTTTTCAAGCTTCCAGCCTTCAGGAGTAAGGCGCACTGACTTTTTAAAACGCAACGTAAGGAGGCCTTAAACGAAGAATATGCTAAATACAGCTTCGCGAGAAAATCCAGCCTGGTCATATTTTATAGGATTCTGGATGTTTTTGCTGCCAATTCTTTCTTACTGTCAAATGATGACTGTTCAGATTGTCTAACATTTATGAAGAATCTTGGAAAAAACTACGCGACGCCGCAACTTTAACATGAACTCTCGAGTCTCATTAGCCGTATTCCGGACAAGGATGAGGCAATGGAAACTGGACAACCGAGAAAAATTTATATATATATATATATATATATATATATATATATATATATATATATATATATATATATATAGTTATAGTTTTAGTGTAAAGTTAAGTTAACCCTCTGCGACTGACGTAGTAGTCCCATAGCCACCATGAAATACATTATTCTGTTTATTACCAAATATCCATAGCTATGTATATAACTACAGTGAAGAAAGTGTCTACGAATATACGACACTATGACATATTAACATAAATTATACTAATATTTAAAATAAAATAAAAAAAATCTTCTGAGGACTTTTTTCTTCTTTACAACTATAATTTTATTAATTATTTTGTTAGAAAAAAATCTCTATTTCATTTTAGACAAATTTCTTTTGTTTTAATTGTATTAGGTTTTCATAGAATAACAAAACTGTGGTTTCATTTAATGTGGTAATGATAAAAACACTCTATATATATAATAAATAGATTTTATAAAATATAATAATAATGAATTTGAATTACAATCATCGCATACAGACAAAAAAAGATCTTTGCAACTGCGACATGATAGATTTGACAGAATTATAATCTTCAAATTATTTGAAAAAGATTCATAATGTAATTGGACTTCGTACTTGTGTTCCGAACTAAATACCTACCTATAAAGAAAATAAAACTTCTATGCAAAAAAATCAAATCAAATCAGCTTCACGCTGTATCCCGCACACAGCAGTGTAGGCAGAGGGAATCTAGTGTTAAGACACTCCGTTCCCCACTTTCCGCCAAATTCTGGAGGCATTGCGTGCTGAGCGGCGGAACTCAATGCCGCGTTTTACCTCGACACCAGAGCGAAGAAATGAAAATATAAATGTAAATAAATATTTCACTTCCTCGAGCGGGGTTCGAACCCACAACCAGTCGATTTTACAGTCACACTTTGTGCCATTGCGCCACGACCGGCCTCAAAAAAAAGACATTTAAACAAATAAAAATTCATTACTGTCTTCGCCTTGTGCAGTTCAATTAATTAGTTTATATCAAAAATGAGGAGACTAAATTTGAAAGGGCCAACGATCTTTAAATCAATTTGAAATAAAAGTTGATTGAAGTGGTCGAGTCAGGGTATTTAATTGCCGTCGTTCGATACTAACCATAATAAAAAAGTAAAATCTAATTCATACTTTTTTGACGTCTGCAGTAAGGAGCTCCTTTGAATAGTGTCTTTAAGTTGTGTGGTTTTTATAGATCGTTTTAATTATAATATGATTTTGCTAAAAAATTAATGTGCAGTAAACACGAGTGATAAATTCATTAATAATAAAAAATATTAAAAATAAATAAATAAATCAGCTTCACGCTGTATCCCGCACACAGCAGGGTAGGCAGAGGGAACTTAGTGTTAAGACACTCCGTTCCCCACTTTCTGCCGAATTCTGGAGGCATTGCATGTTGAGTGGTAGAACTCAACGCCACGCTTAAACTCGACACCAGAGCGAAGAAATGGAAATATAAATTTAAGTAAATATTTCATCTCCTCGAGTGGGGATCGAACCCACAACCAGTCGGTTTCACAGTCACACCTCGTGCCGCTGCGCCACGACTGGCCTCAATAAAAAATATTCTTAAAAGAAATTTGAGGCAAAATCAAAAAGTCAAAATCAAAAGACTTAATGAGGCTGTCGTGGCGCAGTGGCACAAGCGTGTGACTTAAAACACGATAGTTGTAGGTTCTGTTCCCAATCGGAGAAATGAATTATATTTTTTTGTATTTTGAGGCCAGTCGTGGCGCAGGAGCACAAAGTGTCACTGTACATGCCAATGGTTGTTGGTTCGATCCCCACTCAAGGAAATTAAATATTGATATAAATTTATATTTCCATTTTCTTCACTCTGGTGTCGAGACAAAGCGCGGCGTTGAGTTTTGCCACTGAACACGTAATGCTTCCAGAATTCGGCGGAAAGTGGGGAATGCAGTGTCTTAACACTAAGTTCACTCTGCCTAACCTGTTGTGTACGGGATTCAGCGTGAAGCTGTTAAACTGTAATTATTTAATTACAGTATAAATAAATAAAATATCAAATAATTACTGACAAAAACAAAAAAAAAACGATTAAAATCAATCATATTTTTAATAATAAATGTGACAAATGATTGACATTTTGTCTAATCATTTTTGCATTTTTTGTTATTGTATAAATTCTGAAACCGAAAATGTTGCATACATTTTACCTTTTTCAGTATCCTTTCTCAATGATAGATAGAGATTTGTGTAGCAATATATAACCTATGTTTTATCCTTAAATTGTTGCGAAATTGGAATTTATTTGAGAAAAACTACGTTTGCAGTTTGGGCGCAGTTACGTTTTTCCTAGAGTAAACCGTTATTTCGCATTTGTCTAGGACTTAAACTGATGTGAAATAACTAAACATTTTTCTATTAAATACGAAAATCAAAACAATTCCCACAATATTTAAATTACTTAATATTTGGATTGGATTATGTATTTATTTAAGTTCAATAATGAATTCGATGCATTATATGTTGAATGACGAGATTTGTCTTTTGTCTTACTGGAACAAGGAATAATAAATAGTCAATGCTCCGAGTGGGGATGGAACTTACAACCATCAAAATCACAGTCGAAGTTGGTTCTGAATTATATATCTGTATAATATATATATTCCTATAATAGAGCTAGAAATAGAAACAAATACAGCTGAATAGACGTTACCGATGTAAGATCATCTCGATCTCAAAGATACGCTGTACCGATGGTTTTCAATTTATCAAAATCCTTTTGTAAGTGAACGAGATGTTGCACAGAGCTACAATATACGCTTCAATTTACTCATCTATTGGTAGTATGGAGCAAGGTAATGCAAGTGTTGCCACCTGGTACGAGGAAATCAATAAAAAACAATTATTGATATTTTTATAAAATAATAATAGCGTGATTCGAAGCATTTCTATAATTTTAATTGGTATAGTTTTAAAAAAGAATAGAGAAATATTTGGTTGCAAAAAATTCTATTTACATATTAATATTACAAGACACCGTGAGGCCATCTTGGTGCAGTGGGAAGGCGTTTGACTTATTTTCAAGAATGAGTTAAATAATTTTAATTTCCTCGCTCTGGAAGAACAAGTGACAACTTTGCTTCATAGTGGTGGTAATGTATTGAAAATATTAAATATTTAATTTCATCGAGTAGGAATCAAACTCCCAACCTGCGCCACAGGTGACCTCTAACTAAAATAATAGACATAGTATAAATTTTAAATACTTTCCCAATTAAGATATTATGTTTCCTTACAAACAGTAGAGTCTCAGTGTTGTTCATTTTACCGAATAATTGCAGTATAAACTTTCCAGACTACATTACTTTCTTAACTTATTATTCACAACAACTTGAATAATGGGATGAATAATAATATGGTTTCAAAACTTACATCGAGATATTTGATACAATGATGAATAGTTTTCTGTTTTCTTTGTCTTTCTTAAAAATATTACTTTGCACATTTAAGGAATACCAGTTTATTTACATCTATCCTGATATATAACAATAATATATGTAATAAAAGAGTGTGAAGTTATTACATAAAATATCCATGTTCTAAAAATTGTAAAATACTACTTGGAAAGGCTTGTGAATGAGCATAAAGAAGAATTACTTTGACAGCATTCAACTATTTGAATCCAAATCCAGTTCACAATCTCATGGATTACAGCATTATACGAATTTAAATTTACAAGTACAGGCGGACCTGTAATGGAGATAGCCATTATTGCTTACATTTTACATTCCCCCAAAACCGCGTTCACAGCTACAAATTAATATAAAAATTATATTCACATATTCAAAATGTATATTATAATTTTTTTTATTTTTTAAATAATATATGTTAATTTTATAATGCGCTACGATTGTTTTATGCAAGATGTATACAAAAATAAATTTAAATACTATTATGCGACTGGTTGTGGGTTCGATCCCCACCCACTCAACACATCCCAATGAAATATTTAATATTTTCATTTTTTCATTCTGGTATCGAGGAAAAGCGTGGCGTTGAGTTTCACCACTCACCACGCAATGTATCCAAATTTCGGCGGAAAGTGGGAAGCGGAGTATCTTAATACTAGGCTCTATGTGCCTACCCTGGTGCATGCGGGATGCTGCGTAAAAGTGAAAAAAGGAAAAAAATATAATAAATACCATATAACAAATGTTCAAAACATTTTTATTGACTTAGAAATCTATACACGTTTTTCATTATCTTCTAAGAATATTTTTAATTGGTATATTGACCCCGTTAGGAATATAGCGTGAAGCTGAATATAAACTAAGATATATATTTACACACAAATATATTATGTGTGTTTTTGTGGACTGTAATATATTTAAGAAGTTTCCATTATTAGCTAGACTTAAAAAAGTGAGCAAGTGTGAGTTCAGAGTCAGCGAGATTTTTTTATCACTTTGAGGATTGTATAGTTTTAAAAAAAAAATTGCAATTTTAAGATTTTTTCATTTATTTATATTGCAAGTTCTCATTTCTTGCCAAATTTCATAATAGGAAGTGTGCGGGAAATACACAATAGATTTTTATTACGTAGCGAATATAATAGAAAGACTAAAATAGACTTGACAGAAGACTAGAAGTGTAGACTTGAATATTTGAAATTGATTTCACCTTGATACTTTCACGCGATTTTGACTTTAATTATTTATTAGTGATTATGTTCAGCACAAATTAGATTAATAAATAAAATAGAAAATCTAAATTTTTTAGAAACGACTCAAAACTATGAATAACATTTATGTAAATACTGATAGACTCCCATCGTAGAAATATGAGGTTACCGAAAGTGTCATCCACTTACAGAGAAAAGGCTATAAGTCTTCTACTAACTCCACTGTCGCTCTTAACCGTTCACCCCAATTTCATTGATCCCATATGTTACATTGTTCCATGTTTAAATAATGAATATATAAATAATGAATAAAGATAAAATAGAAACGAAACAATTGTTTTTAGTATTTTATAATGAAAATAATATACACAGTATTTTATTTAATAACTGAGGCCATCGTGGCGCACTGGCACAGCGCCTGAATTTAAGCATGATGGCCGTGGATTCGGTGCCCATATAAAAGAATATATTAATTTACATTTCATTCCACTCTCATTCCACGTTTAAATTCTATCTCTGACATAACAAAGCATGGAGAAAAGTGGAGATTCGTTATTCACTTTTCTCCATGACATTGTTTTTCTCCATGAGTTTTGACATTTTCTATGCATGACAAAACGTGAAAATATAAAATAAATAGTACAAAAATACATAGCCATTTCTAAAGGCATTAGATTATTTCTAACAGAGAAAAGCAAATCAATCTGGCCGATGAACAGAGAGACTTGCAAATAAGGCGGCATCGCGTTTTAATTTATTTAAAGTTATGAATAGGCGACAATCTTTATACAATAATAAAATTAATTTTATTCTTTCCATATCTGCTCCGAGTTTCCGCAATTGTTATTATTGTATATGTTCAGGATATAAAGTATATTTGTAGTCACTTGATTTATTAGTTGTCAAATCTTAATTTATTAGTAGTGGGTACTCGCGATTTCATTTATGTGAACTATGAAACGTAATCTACTGGTTTCTATAAATTCTATCTTAATGCTAACACACACCCCGTAGAACTACATGTAAAATTTCGACGTTCTACGCTGAATAGTAGAACTATGGTATGCTTTGTCAGTTAATCAGTATCTAAAAAGAGATATATCGTTAATGAAAAGGGTCAAATTTCATTTATTATAGATTTTTTTTTGTATTTTATTAGATATTATATTTGTAAATAAAGAGTAGCGTTTCGTTCGATAGAGAATGGTCATGTATTGTATCGAACGATAGATTTATAAGTCAATATTATAACTTTATAATCAATTGCAAGGATCTCCAAGTTAACAGGATTTCATATGAATAGAAATCGATATTACTATTTTTAAAAAATAAATAAAATAAATCAGCTTCACGCACACAGCAGGGTAGGCAGAGGAAACCTAGTGTTAAAACACTCCGTTCCCCACTTTTTGCCGCATTCTGGAGGCATCATGCATGTTGAGTGGGAGAACTCAATGCCGCGCTTTGCCTCGAGACCAGAGCGAAGAAATGGAAATAAATTTAAGTAAATATTTCATCTCCTCGAGTGGGGATCGAACCCACAACCAGTCGGTTTTACAGTCACACTTTGTGCCCCTGCGCCGCGTCTTGCCTCAAAAATTTAAAATAGCCTTTATTATTTTTAAAATAATAAAGACTATTTTGTTTCTTCAATTGATTTGGGATTTAGGTCATTAATTGAATCTACTAGTTCAAATGTTCAAATGGTTGTTTGATTGTTTTCGTTCCAGTTCAGTGTTTCGCAAACTTCTATAAGGGATACATAATGTACTTTAATTCAAAATCAGGACGTGGAACTAAATATACCTATCTGAAGCGATTAAAACAATTTACATATGTAACAATGTAAATTGAAATTACTGTAACTATTGGGCTAATAGAGAAACAGTAAATCGAAATAAGATTTTATTTGTATAGCTGAAAGGATAACATTTTTTTCCTATTATGAAATATATTCAATTCATTTTTAATAGTTATTGGTTTCACATAAAACAAAATATGTTAATCAAAACATAAACAAATTATATTATATTAGTCAAGAAAAGGTTAAGTGCTACCGCCTATCGAGGCTTCCTACTAATATCAGGATTGTAGGTCAACGGGAAGTGCAACTTATAAATGTTGACAAACTTAAGTTTGCGGGCGTATGCGTTTTGAGCTATAAATATTGTATATAATATATAATTTTATATAATTTTTTTTTTCTGTATTTTTATTTCTGTATTAAACTTTCAGTTCCTGACAAATAAACATAACTGTTGGTTCACAAGAAGTACCATTTGGGTTTTGTACAAAATCAATGCATAAATACTCGTGTCTTTTGATAGATTTTAAATTTTCTGCGCTTCAAGAGACTATAGAACTGAATATTTAATATTCATTTCAGCTTGATACCTCCTCGACCTGTCGTCTTCACAGACGGACAGGTGCACAACAAAGTGATCCTTTAAGGGTTTAATTTTAAACTTTTGAGGTACGAAATCCTTAAAATAAACTACACTTCGTCAATTCCAACACCAAAATATCATCACTGACATTTTATACAGTGTTAGCTATAATAAAAAGCATTTCAAATTTCAAACTGAAAGGTTGTTAACGTTTACTGGCAATATATCCACGTGTCGAATAAAACCGACACGCAATCTACTCGGAGCGAAGGTGATCAGACGAGCTGGCCAAACAGATCGATTACGAGCGTGGATTATGGCAACAGTGTGGGAGATGGACGGTGGGGAGATCAATCTATAAATTGTTATATGCAGTTTAAATTGAATGGCTTGGCTGCAAATAAACACAGTGCATTTATGATTTCTTTTGTACTTTTTAAGGTTCTCTACCTCAAACCTTATACCTCAACCCTTATAGATCACTTTATTGTCTGTCTGTCCGTCTGTCAAGAGCATTTATCTCGAGATCGCGTGGATGTATCAATCTGAAGTTAATATTAAATATTAAAGTCAACGATCCCTTGAAGTACAGAAAAAATCAAGCTCTAAGTCAATGCAGTCAAAAGATACATAATCAAATCAAAATCTATAGGTACTTGCCGTGGACGTACAATTATGAAATTTGGCAACAAGTGAGAACTTGCTGTATAAGTAAAGTGTCCATTCATAATGCATCAAAAACATTGAATTGTTAATAGGCTGCTTTTAAGTAATCGCAGGTACCCCGCTATATGTGAGATACAGCGTGAAGCTGTAAAGAATATCAGCAAAGCCATCCTTTCGGATTCTGTTAAAGAGTTTTAGGAGTAAGTTGTGGGTGTTGGGTGTTGTGTTGTGTGGATACTTTGCTACTTCTGTATCTGAAAGGGAGTGAGGTGGACCGGCAAAGTCGTTTATTTCACGGCTTTATTCCCCTACTTTTTGCTAACTGTTTTGCTTATAAGAGGTAATTTTCTTTTATTTAGAACATTTTGATTGCAAGCTTATACACAATGACACATCTATGTATATTTTCTCCATTTTACACCAGAATAGTCTTTTTATTGAGATACTAACGGCTATCTTTCAAATCCTTTTACCTGCAAGGGAATTTTTTAAACAATGTCTCTTTAGTGTAAAAATATAAAAAATAAAGTGTTGAGGTAAAAAAATATACATAGCTCTGTTTAACTTTTTAGTATAATTTAGGAAGTAAACAAGGATGTAATACTATAAACTTGATCCTGAAACATATAATTTTTTTATTGAATTATTTAGGAATAACTTTACCCGGAGCGATAGAAGGAATCAAGTTCGATGTGATGCCAAACATGTTGAAACTACTCGAATCCGAAGTGTGGATAGATGCAGTCACTCAAATTTCTTCTCGTACGGTCTCGGCTTAGGAACTTTAGTAGCTTTGGGAAGCTACAATAAAACTTCTGTACATGAAAGAGTAATAGGCTTTATAATTTATGTAACAAGTCGAATCAACAAAATGATGTCACGCTATATTAGGTGATCATTCTTCATTCGCGTTACGTCGGTGTCGACGTAATATTTTGCCTCCAACCATTTATTTCCCACTTTCCAGAAGAAAGAATTAAGTAGAATCTGGAGGCATTGCGTGTTGAGTGGCCGAACTCAACATCGCGCTTTGCCTTGTCATCTTAGTGTTGTTATTTTAGCACTTTATATTTATAACTTAACTTAACTTAGCTTCACGCTTTATCCCTTGCGGGGTAGTCAGAGAGAACGGAGCGCCAAACGCTACGGTCTCTACATACCTCTTTCGCCTCGTCCACTGTCATCAACCTCTTCATACATGCCCTTCGGGGGGTCCTCATGCTTTTTACGTGACCTTCCTCCAGTATCTTTGATACTGTGTTTTCGAAGGTCAACCGAGGTCTCCCCCTACCTCTCTTACCGCTCACTTTTCCATCATAAATCTTTTTTGCCATTCTTTCATCACTCATTCGTTCGACGTGCCCAAACCAGCTGAGCACGTTCTTCTTCATTCTCACCGTGACATCCTCGCTAGTACCTGCCATTCTGTGTACCTCTTCATTGCGGATTCGATCAGCTAAGCTGACTCCGCATATCCTACGAAGAGATCGCATCTCCACAGCATTCATCTTTCTTTCATTCTTCTTCTGTAATACCCACGTTTCGCTGCCGTATAACAGAGTCGGTACCAAAACTGCATTG
>JAAIXJ010000345.1:207133-226051 GCA_013403705.1 Heliconius hermathena
TCGCTAATTATTTCGTAATGTGATAAAATTAAGCTACTTTTTTATTATTTTGGGAAAGAATATAAACAAATCTGTTAGATAATAGGAGATGATTTGGTTTTAATACCTGTTTTTGTTAGTTCTGGTAGATCATAGTCTGTGACGTAAAGGAATACTTTTCGCCATATGTTGAAAGAAAACTTGAATATTTTTTTAAATTTATGGTATAATTTCAATTTCAATAGTATATTTAGGTAGTTAATAATATACTCTTTAATATCAGAGAAAATATAAGCAATTTTATGATATGCCAAAATAATATTTCTTATTCGTCACAGGGTCATTTTTTTCTGAAATACACAGATATAGCTTTTTGACTTGGATTTGTGTAAGTGCATACGTATAATTTATAAAAAACTAATAAATTTATTTTTCCATATTCTTCGCTCTAGTGTCGAGGTTAAGCGCGGCGTTGAGTTCTGCCACTCAACACGCAATGCCTCCAGAATTCGGCAGAAAGTGGGGAACGGAGTGTCTTAACACTAGGTACTCTCTGCCTACCCTGCTGTGTGCGGGATACAGCGTGAAGCTGATTTATTTTTTTATAAAAAACAGTGTTGAGTTCCGCGAGTCAACACGCAATGCCTCCAGAATAATTCGGCGGAAAATGGGAAACGGAGTGTCTTAACGCTAGGTTCCATCTGCCTATCTTGCTGTGTGCGGGATACGGCGTGAACCTGATTTATTTATTTATTTTATTTATTATATAATATAAAAATAAGTAGACATTACAATACAAAAGACAAAACACAAAGACAAAACATTTCAATAATTGTACGAGTATACAATTTTATTTCAGCGTAGTGTTCACGGACGGCTCGAAGAGGACGTGCACCGGGACCATTATTCACGATAACGTAGTTATCACCGCCGCGCACTGCTTGTTAGTATATCTGACACTTTTATTAAGGGCGAACACTGGAAATGGTACTGATCTATATAAATTTTGGATATTTTGAGTAAAAATAGAGGCAGAATATAGATTTTTCCTTCGTTTAGGTATTATTTCGTATTTCGCACGGAGAGTCTTATTGTTAAAACGCTTCGTTTAAATTATTGCGTGTTGAGTGACGAATTTCACAATGCCGCATTACATAAGAGGACGACGAATATAGTTGCAACGAGGTTGCTTCAGGATGTATCCCGCACATAGTGAGGTAGATAACGGGAACCTGGGAACTTAGTGCTAAGACAATCCGTTCCCTTTAAGATACTTGATTTCTCCATTAGTATTACCTAATATCTAATAATTTAATTTATATGTTAGTATTGTTAATATTAAATATTCTTAACAGATCAACCGACGAATTAAAAGCGGAACTTACAGCCTCCTTCGTCGTAATAGGAACAAAAAGAATGTTTGATGCCGGCTACGAGCAATATTTACCAATAGAACGAGTTATAATCCACCCAAATTATAGAGGTTGGACAGCAGACTTGGCTTTAGTATATACTTTCGCAGGCATGATGTCTGATAAACCTGGCAAGGTTATACGATTGGCAAATGAAAGAATAAGTGTACCGGATTCTGACGTCACAGTCTATAGTTGGGGACGTTGCAATGATGATGAGGTAAATAGCTTAATAGTTGATAGGTTTTTTACACGAGTATTAAAAAATTTTGCCATTTAAGAAAAAAAAATCATATTCAGTTATGACATTGAATAATTTTTAATTATTTTAATGACAATAAAATGTTTTTTTTTCTTATTATAAGTTATTACTAAGTATCGAACTATAATATAATTTATCAATACCATAAAATCAAATCAGCTTCACGCTGTATCCCGCACACAGCACACACACACACAGGGTGGGCAGAGGGAACCTAGTGTAAGACACTCCGTTCCCCACTTTCTGCCGAATTCTGGAGGCATTGCGTGTTAAGTGGCAGAACTCAACGCCGCGCCGCCTCGACACCAGAGCGAAGAAATGGAAATATAAATTTAAGTAAATAATTCATCTCCTCAAGTGGGCATCGCACCCATAACCAGTCGGTTTTACAGTCACACTATGTACCGCTACGCCACGACCGACCTCAAAACCGGCCGGTATCAATACCATGTTTTTTAAATGTTTATAAAAATGCTCATTTGAAAACTTTAACAAAAAATATTTATAATATTTTAAATTTTCCCAGGCTCCAATTATAATATAAACTGACTACGCTTGAAATTATTTTATAAAGTGCTTTCAGTAATTACTTTTGCTAGACAAAAGTTAGTCTAGGCTTACAATTTACGATATTTTACGTTAAAATATGAAAGTGTTTTAATGAAAATATTGTGTTGAAAATTATTTTGTGTGTATGTATAATAAATAACTGCTGAACTATTCATGTAAATATTAGTGATCAGAAACTACTTCATTTTATAAAATAATAAATATTAACTATCGATTGTCATGTAAACATATTATGATTCTACAGGTAAATTTTAGTCTACATATCAATTTTCCAGAATGAGGCAGAATGAGGAGTCGTGCAGGGGTACAAGGGTGCGAGTGTAAGCGTAATGGGTTGTGGGTTTTTTTCTTACTAGAGAAAATGAAATATTTAATATTTTCAGTAACAAAGCAAAGCGCGGCGTTGATCCCCGCCGCTCAACACGCAACGCTCTTGGAGGCCCAAGAATTCGGCACATAGTGCTTAAAAAAAAGAATATCGTAAAAGAATTCAAAAGTTAAATTTTAAGCTAAATACCAGTATTTTTTATACTAGAGATCTGTCATAATTAAGCAATTTTATTTTTACAAGGCAATGATGACTACTCCTGACTTCGAAACTTCATGCTCCGATGAAGACGAAAGGGAACGGGTATGGTATAAGACAGTGTAAATTACAACATTGAATTTAATTTTATTATCATCATATAACGCAGGGGCAGTTGTAGGTTATATTCCCACAGTTTGGAGTACTAAATTATTTTTGTTTCTGCGTTCTGGTAGTAAAGTTCCACAAATCAATACGCGATATTTCAAAAATGGGCGGGCGGAGAGTGAAGAGGGCAGAGTGTCTTAATACTATAATTCTATTCTTTTTGCTAATATACATGATAAAGCGTGAAACTAAAAAAATATGTTTTAAGCAGCCATTTAAATTTTGGTTTATAAAATTGTCTGCTACTATCACAATTATCAATAAATGCTAATAATATTATACAATACAGCACTATCTAATATCAAAAAACCATAATCTATACTTATAATCAATCTGTAGAAGAGTGGTTTCTGTACATTGAAAATATAAAGAAAATATAAAAAATGCCAGGGTGTTAAAGGATAACTAACAGAATCCATTTCTAGCAATTTTGGATTTCTTGTCTGTTTATCTGTTTGTTAACATTACTTACGTAGAAAAGGAATAATGATTAGTACAAGGTCTTTTTCGATTAATGTATTATATATTAAGTGAAATTTAACATAAAAACTAAATTTTTTAACTGTCCGAATAGTTACAGCTTAACTTTAAGCCCAATAGGTGGCATAATGCATCATTTTCTGAATCGCCCTGGTTAGATTAGTGGCTAAAGAATGGCTTTGAAAACGTCTTGGTTATATGACTGTTGAAAAATATGTATTTTTCAAACAAATTTGATTGTTCGTAGTACGAACTACAAAATAAACAAATTAAAGATTTGTGAAGGTTACAGCTACACTCTATGAAAACATTATGTACTTAAGTTTTCAAGAAATTTAAACATATACGCAACGATATCTATTGACTTCATATAATAATGAGTGTTGATAACGCAACATAGTGTAAAAAGTGTAAAAATTTTAAAGTAGGGGGATTAGAACTCGCACTTCTGGGAGTAACCTCCAAAAAATTAGGTCTCAAGAAAAAAATGCTCTAACATTGCGTATAAAAATATCCTATAGTATTATTTCATAAATTACAAGCGACACGCATCGGCATTGAACTCGTGCATGTAGACGCTAAGAGTATTATAGCGTCCATATCTCAAAAAGAAAAAAACGGAACCCTTATAAAATCATTTCGTTGTTTGTCTATCAAGACTATTTTTCAAACGATCGCTTCGAGGTTAGGTACCTTCAATGCTGATTAGTATTGAATGTTTAAATCTATACTCCCTGAGGGCAAAAAAAATCGATCCTCTAAATCAGGGCAGTCAAATGCTACACGCACGCGTTTATGCATCGTTTTTGTCGCATTTTGTATTAAAACAGAAAGTATCTCGTTGATCTACAGTTATGAAATTTGGTAACAAGTTGAAATTTATGATACGTATTAAAAGGAAAATTCCAAAATACTTTTCGTGTACCTACGTTCATGAAATTGGTACGGAACTCTCGGTACACGAGTACGGCTCCAATTTTTCCAAAGATATTGATTGTTGTAATAATGCCTTCTACGTTTATTTTGTAATATTTACATATATACCAATTGTATATTTAACTAACTAATTTGTTGTATGTAACTAACTTAAAAACAGTATAGGAGCTAATATGTAATCAGTACAGTTATTTTACAAAGAATATTATGAATCCTTGTCCAAATCAATTATTTAGTAGTTAAGGCTGTTTCTGAAGAAGAAAATTAAACTATGACATCAACACATTTAACAGATGAGATTTTTAAAATGATGGTAGCACGTACATCATTACATAGGCAAAACGAATGCAATGTTACAAAAATATGAGGGCGCGCGGGGCTTCGCCCGCTTATTAGGAGTGAATTCTAAAAAAACCACGAAACACATGTGCAATAAAATATTTTTAACAGTCTGAATTTAATTTTTTATAAAAATCGGTGGCAATTTAAAGATATTTCCATATAAAATTTCAACNAGAACAGCTGAACCGATTTGGCTAATTTTGGTTTTGATTTGTTGTAGAAGTCCAGGGAAGGTTTAAAAGATGAGTAAATATGAAAAAAATGTTAGGAATATAGTAAAAACAATAATTTCGTTTTCCCATAGAAACTATTCCTACATGTCAAACATTTGATGTTCGTCCCGTTCGTCGTTAATTTTGTTAAAAAGTGCGCATTTTTTTTAACTGTCTTTTGTTACTTCAAACAATAAAAAAATAGGTTTTTCATTTATCGATTGAGGCAGTACGAAGTTTGCCAGGTCAGCTAGTGTATAATAAATTTTTAGTTATACCTATGAATCAGTGCTCAAAGTATATCTATTATTATAAATATCTAGGACCAACATTGGTCGTATTTTTTTAATTCGAAACAATCAAATATTCTCATAAAAAGTACGATAATGTAGATTAAAGTAATAAAGAAATCATATTAAATGTCATTATTGTCGTCAATCAATTTTGGTTACTAAATGAATAATCATTAAGTTCATGCGGGCGAAGCCGTAAGGAGACCGCTAGTTCTAAACAAAATTTTAACTTTCTGTACGAAATATTTTCATATCCCGCTTGTGGGTAAGGAAAGGGAACCTGGGAGCATAGAGTTAAGACTTGTTCCCTATAAGTCTCATCCGTACCCCATTTTCCTTTGAAATCTCGAGACATTGCATGGTGGGTGGCGAAAATCAACCCCGCGCTTTAGCCTCGTTAGCAAAGCTAAGAAATGATAATATTAAATGTTTCATTCCACCGAGAGGGAATCGAAGCCACAACTGTCGCGCTTACAGTCACACGCTGGTGCCCCCGCACCACGACGGCATCAACAATAAAAAAATATTTTAATATATATAAAAATATATTACATTAGTAAAGTACCTTCATTCAAATGTACATATCGAAATTTCTCAAAGGAAGCCGTTCGAGAAAGGAAGCTTGAAGTTACATCTTTTATCAGAATACATTCAGGAGAGAACAACGTAAGTACATAATATAACTTTATATTACAATGTTTATATATTTCTCGTTTTTTTTTACTGCTTGTATGAAATTTTATTTATTTATGTTCAATTTACTACTAAATAGTCATTTTATTGCTAATCAATTACTATTCGATACATGATACTGAGTTAGTGATACTAAGCTACGAATAATTATAATCTATGTTTACATTAAGGTGTGCCGAAAAACGTCGATGTTTTAAGCTAAAATTACAATTTTTAACAAAAAAATCGACTTTCAACGGATCCCATGATCAGAACCTAATCAAACTCATCAAACTACCTATAAAATGTATCTTTTCCAATAAAAAAAGAATCATCAAAATCGATTGGCGTTATATTGAGTTATTTGTCACATACTTAATGCAAATTTAAAACTTATATGATTTTACTAATGGACCAAATTAAAATGGGACCACATGGTGAGCACCAGCTCCCAAATAAAAAAAAATCATCAAAATCGGTTCACCAAGTCAAAAGTTCTGAGGTAACAAACAAAAAAAATACAGTCGAATTGATAACCTCCTCCTTATAGAAGTCGATTAAAAATGCAATTACCATCAATTTGAAAGCTATATAACAAATGAAATATTGAAGATAAAAATTCGACGACGTAGTAAATTTAATAGTCAAAAATATCTCTTTATCTATTTTTCTTGAAAAATATTTTTTTGGAGCTTGCAGCACGAAAATATATAAAAAATTTAAACGAAAAAAAAAATCGAGAACCCCTTTGATCTGGGTTTATGAGCTCCGTTTTTAATAAAAACTTGGTTGGTACATTTTCTAAAATATTTTGGGGTGAGAGCAAAAAAAATACATCGTTGTTATTTTGGCACATATAGGATGTATAGATACATATATGTATATTAAATAATTGACTTAATTTAATATCCTCTGGTCTGGTTTAATATTGTCTAATTAGACCTACAGAATATCTTTACTGTAGTTTCAGAAAAATAAGCTTTTACTTATATATTTAACAATTCTCAGGCTAGACTCCACGCTAAAAATAAAATACATAAAAACAAAAGTAGGCATTCGAAATCAAGACACACTAAACGAAATAAGAAGAGAAAACACTTAAGAAATCGAAAATCTAGGAAGCCAAACAAAGATTTGCCAACTACACTACAAAAACGTTTCAAGAAGAAAAAACCATCAAAATCTCATAGAGAAACTACATTTGATCCAGATGATCTAGTAAGATATAAAAGATTTTTGATCTAAGTTATCATATTATGCTATCAGGCTGATCCAACCATGGAGCCAGGATCTGAATACAAGAACTAGGTTAGATAGGTTACTAGTAGAGCACTAGAGGCTGAGCGGCTCTTATTATTTACAGCTCCGACTTTATTAATTGGTGTAGAATAGTGTGGTCTTTTTTATTTGTTAACTAAAAATAAAATAAATCACCTTCGGTAGGCAGAGGGAACCTAGTGTTAAGACACTCCGTTCCCCGCTTTCTGCCAAATTCTAGAGGCATTGCGTGTTGATTGGCAGAACTCAATGCCGCACTTGTTCTCAACACCAGAGCGAAAAAATGGAAATATAAATTTAAGTTAATATTTCATCTCCTCGACTGGGGATCGAACCCACAACCAGTTGGTTTTACAGTCACACTTTGTGCCCCTGCGCCACGACTGGCCTTTGCTAACTATACATAAATTAGTACGTTTCATTCCTAATCTCTAGCGTAACCGCGTTTTTATTTGAAAATCGAAGCACTACTTTTTGAAAATTTCTTACTATACATTCATCTTTGTGGGTTCATTTCTAATTACCTAAAGGTAACGTTTCTCTTTAATGCCGTTTCCCCACTCTGATAAAAAAATAGAACGTCTTAAATATTCTTTTTTTTTTAATTTGATATTTTTTTTAATTTAAATACGTGGTAAGTAGCTCTGTAAGTATATTTTAAAGTATAATAGTTATATTATTATAATAATAGTTAAAGAACAAAATAAAAATTTTAGAATTTTCGTCATCGTCCCAAAATATATATTGGTAACCAATCGAGCTTCACCAGTACAGAAGATCAAGATACCTTTGAACATAAAGAGGTTACTCAATCTTCTTATCTGTTTATTACTTATACTCTTATATAACCTGTTTATATATTCTTAACTTATCTTAATTATATATTCAATATGTTAATTTCTTTGCTCTGGTGTCGAGGCAAAGTACTGCGCTAAGTTTTGTTACACAGCACGTAATGCCACCAGAATTCAGTGTAAAGTGGGGAGCTGAGTGTCTAAACACTAAGTTCCCTCTGTCTACCCTGCTGCTTGTTGGTAACAACGTGAAGTTAAAGAAGAAAAAGATAAACAACAATATACAGCTAAATAAAACAAAAAACTTAACTGTTCAAAAATTCTACTCATTGATTACAGAAATAAATATTAATATATGTACGAGTATATGTGTTATATAATAAAAAAACTTTCCTTTCATCGAATTATCGTCGTTTGTAAAACAAAATGCATGTCCCGAATAGATTTAATTTCCGCTTACGATATTTATATTGACATTATTGCTTTATATTTGTTTAATAAAAGATTTATTTTTACAGAAAAGTTTTTATTTCAGAAACATTTCAAAGAGATAAGCAGTAAATCTAAAGAATATAATAAAAAGAAGAGAAATCATCAGGCTTTCAAGAGAATGTCGTACTACAAAAATAATTGGCGACGTAAAATGGGGAATCAGGTTAGTAAAATGAATTTAAAAAATAGAAGATAAATTGGAACGACAGCTTAATTAGTAAGTCTTATACACATATAAAAAATATAAAATGTTTTAAAGCACTTTAAAGTGTTATTCCAAACCTAGTAATGAAAAATATGTACAAATATAAATAAAATATTTTTCGGTGTTGGCCAACACATAAGGTTATACTGATTAATATGTTTCCAGGCGCCAAAATAAGCAAAACAATACGAGGGCCTTCTAATACTCGTTTTAGTCACAAAATAGTGTAGTAATTAGCCAACGCCCAGAAATGTTCGAAATGCAAAATCCTATTAATGTTATAAATGTGACAGTTTGTGAGGATGGATGTTTGTTCTTCTTTTACACAAAAACTACTGAACGAATTAAGATGAAAGTTGACAATAATGAAGCTTATACATATAAGCTTTCAACCGTATTTGGCTATAATACAGCAATAAGTTTAAACGGATGAAGCACATAATTTTAAGGAAAGAATAGAGAGAACATATATATATACGTATTCTTCGAAAAAAAGATTTAGGAGAAAAAAGAATTTGTCTTTTTTAACCTATTTAAACAGCTATCTACACTAAAACCTATTTAAACAGCTCTCTATTGTTAAAAAAAACAATATTCGTATCTTTCAAGAATGCGTTAATGTTAATTATTATTAACAAATAAAAACTGTTTCCAAAGTAAAGAATGGTAAAGTCTAGAATACATTTTCAGAAAAACACCTTAACAGCCGAAATATTCAGCTTTGTCAATACACAAACATGTACTAAATTAACAGAGAAGTCTATGTCTTATACTTACGACATAGGTATGTAAAGAACTCTAATAAAAATCTTTTTGTGTTTATATGTTAAATAACGAACGTCACAACTCAAATATTCATCATCCACACCACCTGGATAAGTGGCACTCCATTGCTGTGCGGTTCCGTAGGAACTTCCTTCAACGCGCCATGCAACCTGCGGCAGTGTTTCCAGGTCGATACGGCTTGGGAACTTTTAAAAAGCGCGTCTATCTCCATCTTAAAGGCCGACAACACATCTGTACCCCCTGGTGTCAGATGGGTCATAGGCGGTGGTGTATAAAAAAGATGTAAAGTAAAGAAAAATGGAAAGAAATTATTGTGCTCTATATAAATTATACAACAGATTATGAAAGTTCCAAGAAGCATTTTTTTACATATGTCAATTTTAAAAATATTATCACACGTTTTCACCGCTCTGAATAAGAAAATATTTTCAGAAAACCCCAACGAAATCATTTGTTACGCAAATGAGGAGTTCTATATAACTGAGGTAAATTAAGAAAATAATGTTACTTAAAATATTTAGTAGTATATTTTTATAATAGGGCAACACTGATGCGATGTATGTAGAGCTGCAGGAAACTATATGTGTGTATATGTTGTGCAATTCTGCTACTCAACCATCAATAGGGTAAGACTGAAGATTTGTTGTAACATAAATCTTCACTTTATAGTCACTATAGCGAATATTGATTATATAATTTTCAAAATGGATGCTACTTTTATAATTAAACAATCAGCTCCAAAAATTTATTTGCAAACACAATACTTTAGCAAAAAATATTAAAAAAAACATTACTGGAATCAATTAACTATAATCCAAATAATAATCAGTATAATTTAATATATCATTAATTACGAAATATTCAATACTGAAGCTGCAACACAAAAAAAATATAAAGATACAAACAAATATGTTCAAAATTTATATGCAAATGTAACTTTTAAAATTATATGCAAAGGAAGACTCCGGCGCGCCGGCTCTACGACAGGGTCGCCTCGTCGCCGTGACGGTGGGAGGAATAGACTACGGAGGAGAGCATGTCGCTGTTGGCATGAAGATCATTTGTTTCTGTCACTGGATTGTTAAAAATTTACCGTAAGCACAGTAAATATATACCATGTAGTGGTATAATTTTTGAGGAGGTTGATAGACTTACATTTTAAAATATACATATATGAGAACCAATAGAAATCATAAAAAATAATGAGCATTAACTCAAAATATTTTTTAAACATTTTTGAATATTCCACATGTGTTATTCCACACTAAGGAAAGAAAAATACTTATTTAGAAAACGTATAAAAATTTGAACGCAGCGGGACTCGAACCCGCGCCTCCTGAAACCGACCAGGCGCTCTGACCACTAAGCCATACGTTCTCGCCAAGCTACGTCGAAATTTTTATACGCTTGTTACAACTTATTTATGTTGTTAGCATCTCTGTAGGGAGATTTTTACAAATTTCCGCTACCCAAAGATAATTACTAAGAATTATCGTTTGGCAAGAGAGAAACTATTTTTTAAATATTTTTAAACATTTTTAAAGTGTTATTCCACACTTAGGAAAGAAAAATACTTATTTAGAAAACGTATNATATTTTTGAAGCACTATTATACAATATTTTATACAACAAAGTAAACAAAATTGAACTGTTAGTGGAGATTACCTTCATAAATTATAACAGTTAAGTTTAAATCGTAACTAATTCAACAAAGAGATAAAGAACGATTTGATCTTCAAAGCGATATCAAGCAAATACATAGATTTTTTGGTCCGTTCGTTCGTTTGAAATAATTCTATATAAAAATGCCTAAAAACATCCTTTCTACGTGTACTCTGTAATAACTACATATTTACCAATTGTACATTTAGCTATAATAATAATATATAACTAATTTAAAAATTGTACAGGAGTTAATATGCAATTATTACAGTTATTTTACAAAGAATATTATGAATCATTACCCAAATCAATAATTTAACATTTAAGGCTGTTTCTGAAGCAGTACAGTACAATATTAACAGAGCTTTAAAAAACATAACATAGGTAAAAAAACGTAATGTTACAAAAATATATTCATATAACAAATAATTAGCTTTATGTATATTTTATGAATATCAAATATCAACATTGGTCGTATTTGTCAGTTCGAAACAATCAAAAATTCTTATAGAAATTACGATAATGTCGTAAAAAAATCATATTATTATTAGGTAAACAGCCATACTGTAACATTGCTAAATATCTGTAGCTTCTATCAAGATTTCAAGAGGTATTGCTATTTCTAGTTTTATAATTATAGGAACGATTAAAGTGGATGTGCCTCATGTGGAACTGGGTGCCTTGTAGGGTTAAGGCTGTTTCTGAAGCAGTACATTAAATTATTAAGTGACATCAGCACATTTAACAGAGCTTTATAAAACATAACATTTGTAAAAAGAACGTAATGTTACAAAAATATATACATATAATAAATAATTAGCTTTACATTGGTCGTATTTTTTAATTCGAAACAATAAAAAAATCTTATAGAAATTACGATAATGTCGTAAAAAAATCATATTAGAATATTACAGATTAAAGTAATAAAAAAATCATATTAGAAGTAATTATAGTTGTCATGTATTTTAAGCGGGCGAAGCCGTGGGCGGGCCGCTAGTATTATTATAAAATATTATTTGCCATCTTTAAAAAAACATGTACCTAACACAGCGTCTATATTCTCATAAGTGCTTCATCCGTCACAATAAGAACTGACCAAGCAAGAATCACACTGCAGCGATAAATACGGCAGTTAAAGGTAATGGATAGCGTAGATTAAAGCAAGCTGTAAGTTTAAGTTGGCCAAATATTTAACTCTTAGTATCTTCAAGGATATTTATAAAATAAATAATTGAATATACTAAGAGATTGAGATACTAAATGGTTGAGGTTAGTCGTGGCGCAGGGGCACAAGTGTGTGACTGTAGACGCGAATGGTTGTGTGTTCGATCCCCACTTGAGGAAATGAAATATTTATTAGAAAATTATGACACTCAACACTCAATGTCTCTAGAATTCGGAAAATAGGGAACGGAGTGTCTTAACATTAGGTTCGGGATACAGTGTGAAACTGATTAAAAATAATTCATATACCTACAGCTCGTTAAAACGGGATATTTATTGAAGTACTAAATTGTGATACCAGCAAGTATGGAAAATAGATTTTATTCGTATAGTGTTTTGACAATGATAGATCAATGATTCAAAAAATAGATTTAATATTATGTTTTTTTGAACTATATAAAGGAATTTTCTGACCGACTGTGTTAGACCATATTGTCACTCCAACTTTAATTCCAGCCCCAAAAGGGATACATTATTATTATTATTATATGTTACATATATTAAAAAAAAACATTAATAATATTACCAAAATTGGTGATGTTTGGGATTTTGTCAGGCCCCGGGGCCTTTTTGGGGTTATGGTCCTTCAGAATGGACTTCACCTCGTCTCCGTCTGTGGGGCGAACCGGTTCACCGGTCGGAGGCATCGAAGCCCACTCTGTGAAGTCGGAGTCCACTTTCGATAAGTGATCGGGGTCACATGGCTGAGTACTCTGTGAGCATTGTGACTTTAAGCTATCCGCGAGGCATTCAGCCTTTTCGGTGCCGTCGGCCGCTATTGTGCTGTCGGGCTTAGTGAGAGAAGGCATAGTGCGACACCACTGTGTCGGATCGAAAGGTTCTCGACAAAGCCCAGAACGCTTGGGACGATAGCGGAAGCTCTCCGAGCCGACTATCCCAAGTCCCAAAATTATAGTGCAATTTATTTTAAACGAGTTTGTTAACAATAGCATATTTTTCTTAAGAATTTTGATTTATAAAAAAACGTTTCAACTATTGTTATATAAGAACTAGCTCTTTGCTTAGTATAAAGAATAATTCCAATAACTTATACCTTTTGACATAAAGAAAACGTAAATCCCAGCTAAAGAACCATATACGATATAAATTGCGCAATTTCGAACAGTTTAACTATATTCTGCATATTCACTTTTCAACTTAACGACTTTCCAGTTTGAGAATACTTAAGCAGAAAACGCGAAAAATATTTAATATTAAAATTTCTTGACGTCGCCCTCGAAGTTTTACAAAAAGATAACAAATCAAAACTTTGTGTGTAAAATAAATGTCATTATGTAACTTTTAATTTTGTTTCGTATTTCTTCAAAGTTCTAGCTAGAGCTTAGAAGGTTTCAAGTGAAACTATTTAAAAGGTCAATAGAATTTTGAATTTAAATAAAAGAACGAATGGGGCCTTTTTTATAACTTTGAATAATATTTAAATACTTTTTAAGAGTTACCATTAGTACTCAGTACTTCTGGATTTAGCAGGTTATTAAGAGGGAGCCTAGTGTTAAGATACCTCCCACATCCTCCCCACTTTTCGCCGAATCCTGAAGGCATTGCGTATTGAACGGGACCCAACTTCATGATTTGCCTCAACACGAGAGCGAAGAAATGATGAAAAAATTATTTAATACTAGCGGCCCACATACCATTAATAATTCTTTTATTATGCAGCATTTGCCATAAGATAATCAAATGCAAAGTAATAACAAGTATTACATGGTCGCTTACGAGAAATCGGCGGCAAGGGTGCCCCCCGCAGGACTCGCGCCTATGCTTGCACCACTAATCAGAGCGTTGAATCATTTTAAAATTTACATTTTCTCATAAAATATTCATTCAACTTACATATTATAAAAGCCAAAGCATATCTCCATAAAATTTCCTTGATGATGGAATAACTTTCGCTCGTAAGTTTCAATATCTTTATATAATGAAAAACGTCGAAATATCACCTTGTAATTTTCAATTATTTTTGCCACAAGATGCCTTATTGACACTTATTTATAAGATATAGATGTACAGTATAGTGGATTTTAATAAAATAGAACATTTCTTCCATACAATGTACTGACATATATTTTACAATTTTTGCAGCGCACGCACTTAAAGCAATTCGATGGCATTAATTATTATTGTTATTTCGTTGTTTAAGGCTAATTAAGGCTTATACCATAATGTTATATAGCCTATAGCACTCCTGAAGAACGTGCGCAAAAATAAGCAAATCGGACTAGTAGATTTATAGATCTTGGCGTTTAAACAAAAAAAATATACTTTATTACATTAGTATAGATTTAATTACCTCGAGTGGACATCAAACCCACAACGTCGTGTTGACAGTCACACGCTTGTGTCTCTGCGTTACAACTGATTTCAAGTAGTTTTAGATATACAATCTATACGGTACATATGTATGTGTTATTTTCATAAAAACAATATCGACAGCGGTTACCGGTTAAAACCAATCGTTGCCGCGGTTTGGCCTGGCACGGACATTTGGCAAAAGCTAACTGAAAAGCTCGTTCTAACTTTGGTTTTTTAATTTTTTTTTTATATACCTACTAATAATATAATAATGAGTACGAGGACAAACATATTTAGCTTTATGCGCTATCCTGCACATAGCAGGGTAGACAATGGGAACCTGGGAATTTAGTATTAAAACACTCTACATATAAGTAAATGGGTTATTGTCGACTAAGAGAGTAAACCTGCTATCAGCCTATTAAACAAATTATCACTAGAAACAACGAGTATTAACATTACGATACGATTATACGAGTAAAACATTCTGTTAATATATACCTATTACGTATTAACAGAATAATTTAACAATTATAAAAAATGACTTGTTGCTCCTATATGAAATAAAATAAATTATGTTTTTTTTAATGGTATAAAAATTTACATAATGAAAAAAAAAGACAAAAAATGTATAAAATAGGTTTATATTCTAGGTCGACGATTTGAGAAAAAATCGGTTAGTTGCGAGTCGAACTCGCTCTCCAACGCATAAGTTGTACGGTCAAGTACAACTTATGAAAGTTTATAAAATTTAGTTTCCTGACATATGCACTTATTCTGGTAAAATTAACTAGAAATATAAATTTTGTAATGACTTTTTTTTATGAAATACCTGTAAGTTTTCAGTTTTAGAATTTTTTCCTTTATTTATATCGTAAGTTCTTATTGTACCTATTTCATAACTATAGGTCCAGATAAAGTACCCTATAGGTTTTGATTATGTGTCATATAAAAAGCGGCAAAATCGATGCATCGATGCTCGTATCTTTTGATTTCGTTAACTCAGAAGTTTGATTTTTTCTGTGCTTTATGAGGCCTTAGACCTGAATATTTGATATTCATTTCAACTGATCCCTCCACGCAATTTCGAGATAAATGGTCTTGATAGACGGACAGACGTACAACTAAGTCATCCTATAAGGGTTCCGTTTTTACCTTTTGAGATACGGAACCCTAAAAAATTTTTAATCTTGACTTTGCCTTGACCACAAACTTAACTTTTATATACAAATTCACAAACATATGCAGGCATGTGTGATATTTTTCTTGGATATATAAATTTCTTCTTTGAGGTAATTTACAAAAAACACTTTACAATTTCATTTATAATATAAGTGCAAAATAAATTTAAGTCAGCAGATTTTATTTTACAAACTATGCTATTTAATTTTTCCTCTGAAATTATATTTATTTCATCTTAAAAGGAAATTAGAGTGCAGTCTTGTTTTAGTTTTGAACATTCTACGAATTAGCTCTTTTGAAGTTCATTCGTAGCTCGCTTAGTAAATATAATGAAATTAAGAATTACTGAATTATAGGGCAATGACACCGGTAATCGACACGTTAAGGAATTAGGATATTTTTATTACTTATACAAAAATATATAAAAGAATAATTACAAATGGGTAAAAATAATTAAATAAATTTTAAGTTACAAAATATGTTTTAGGTAACGTGAAAATATGTTCACATCATTCTCCCAGTCTTCGACAACTAATAATAATTGTACGGACTATATTCTATTTTAATTAATAATTTAAAACAGAATATATTCCCTACACAAAATGCTTATACTAAAGGACAAAAGCAAATCATTTTAGTGTATTCATTGCTGATTTAAAATTTAAAAAAAGCTTTGTGCAGAAGTGAGTAATGGAGCTTAACACTAGGTTCCCTGCTCTTGTAAAATAATGTTTATTGTACAAGTAGGTATCTATTGTTGTCTTCTGTATTGGATGTGAAGGAAACTGCACTTCGTATAAATTACTTTATTTACTTACATTTTAAAATAACAAAATACACAAATACTGATGAGCTTGGAACAGTGCCTGGGACTTGCGACCACAGGAGTAGAGTTAAGGGGCCCCTTTAGAGTTAACTAACACTCGCCTTCACTGCTCCAGCCCAATATGGCAAATTCAACCTCAACCTCAAGGAAATATGTAGCGCCTTTTATACAATTTTAGTTAAAATATGGCTGCCTATTAAAGAACAATGTTGCCATAGCATACTTGATATGGCATACAACAGATAATTAAAATACAGTATATTATCATCGGTAAATATATCAAATTAACACTATATATTATACTTACTTATAATACTCTCATATTCCAATTTCAAACCATTTTCATCTAGCCAATTGGGTTATTTTGTCTGTTAAGGTGGCGGAT
Organism: Heliconius hermathena; assembly: GCA_013403705.1. NCBI lineage: Eukaryota > Metazoa > Arthropoda > Insecta > Lepidoptera > Nymphalidae > Heliconius > Heliconius hermathena. Next base: position 224,133 of record JAAIXJ010000345.1, read on the forward strand.
GAAATTTAATGCAAAATTAAACTAAGCTTTCATTTACTTAGTAATTTATCCCAAGTAAAGTATTTCTTTATAAAAATTAAACATTTTATATTGCTTATATCTAGATGATAAGTCTATCGAATAAATTCAAAGATTTCCTTCATAACAAATTATATTAGTATCAAATAAAATAAAAAAAAGTAGAAAAGTTTAATTAATTTATAAAAAAATAATAAAAGAAATTAAAAAAGATATAACAAAACTTGAGTATTGAAAAATAAAAAACTTCAAAGAGAAAAAGAGTAAATTAAATACTTTGATGGGCGACAGAAAGGTCTACCAAAACTATGTTTACATAAAACTCGTTCGAGCTCAATAAACTAAACTAGATTCCATCGTCCAAGCCGCTTTTATCTATTACGAGTGAAGAGTAAAGAATAAGATTTTATTTTAAAGTAAACATAAAAGAAATACATAATAATTAAAATACTACTTTAAGTACCTAAGTAGTAGTAATCTAAATGAAATATTTAATATTTTGATTGCTTCGCTGAAAATGGGAGTATCTTGACACTAGGTTCCCCATACTTATGCTTATGCTTATGTGTGCGGGACACAGTAGGGTGCGTGTGGGATTCAGTCAGAACGATTTATTCTTTCATTACACCATCACGTCACAAATAAATAATATCGGCTAGGTTTTAATGTAACCCAATATGCGTGCCTCTTTATATTTAAACTTTCTCGTGAATCAGACTGTCTCATAGAGTCTATCCATTGCATTTTTCAAAATATCTTCCTTCGAGAAACTTATTGATATCTGTGAAAAGAAACTTTTTTTTTAGTCTATGTAAAGATTATGAAGTCTAGTCTTAGATTATTAAGTCTATATATAGATTTAGTCAATGTATAGCTCCAAAATATGTACATCAGATAATATATCTACTTCAGCTTAGTACTTAAGACTTCTGCGTGGGTACTTCGTTACGAAAAGTACAATCTTGATTGTTAAACATTTAGGTATTTTATCTCGTCAGATGAAAATAGTATTAGTACAACGGCACGTCAAAGGAAAGTAACTGACGTGGAAAAACGTTGAAACAGGAGACGGAAATTTCTCGTTGACAAAATTCCTCATAGAATCCTAATATAAATTTATTTTTTCAGCTTCCAAAAAATCTTTGTATGAAAGGTCAGTTTATTTATCTCCTTATATAATAGAAGGATAAAACAGTCGATTCTGTAAATAAAAGATATAAAAAAAATAAAAATTAGGTGGGTTAATATATCGTTTATAGAACCTAAAAAACCACTCAGCAGAATTCTTGTCTGTCTGCCTGTCTGTTTATTTGTTCGTCAATCACCCAAAAATTACCAGACAAAAATTGATGATTTTTTGCATGGTATTAGCCTAAGGTCTCAAGGTACATTTTTTTTTGGATTTCATCCCAAATTTCATGATAGTTTTCTTTAAAAAAATTAAAAAATAAATTTAAAAAAATAAAAACCGAACAATTTAATTTACTTAAAATACCGATAACTACCGAGTGGAAGTTAATGCATTTTGGCATGGGAATAGGTCAAAGCCTTAAGCAAAAATTATAGTATAGTTTTATCATAGAGTATATAGAAATTTTAGTAAAAAAAATAAAATTATTATTTTAAAACATTTTTAAAGTGTTATTATAGGAAAGAAAAATAGGGGAGAGGGGGGTAGCTTAGAACAGGGGCACCTTTGAAAATATGTGTTAACAGAGCTATTTTAAAAAGAAATTTTGGTAGATTTTTTTTGAGTAGTGGCAGCACTAATCTGCACACGTGTCACTTGTCATCGCTGATATATGAGAGCCAGTTGTTGAGTTACGAGGAGTGTTTGATTTTGAGTAAAATTTTATGCATTTTTAAATAAACGCGTAAGGATCGCAGGGATCCAATTCAAG
>JAAIXJ010000345.1:226715-240736 GCA_013403705.1 Heliconius hermathena
TTACTTAAAAATTTGATAAGCCTTTTAATTTCATTGAATTCGATGATAGTTCAAAACTGCCCCATATATGTTCAAAGCTACCCCGGAAGGGGGGCAGCTTTGAACATTTGACTACTGCTACTAAAGTTGATATTGCACCTTTAACTTATATATTTTTCTACATATGATGCTACGATTGAACGACGAAAAATCGTTCGAATGTGCCCCCCTCTCCCCTACGTATAAAAATTTGAACGTATCGGGACTCGAACGCGCGCCTTCTGGAAACCGACCAGGCGCCCTGACCACGTATGGCTTAGTGGTAATTATTCGGCTGAAAGTGGGAAACAGAAGTCAGACAGCAGAAGTTTCAATGCCAAACAAAGTGTCTTGCCATTTGATTCCCAGGTTCCCTGTACCTACCCTGCTCTGGGTCTCTAAATCTAATATAAATAAAAGTTAAAAATAAAATAAATTCAGAAAATTCAATATAGTACTAAATTATTCTTTAAAAAAATGTCTCTTATATTCAAAGCGTAATATATTAATGTTCTTAAAATAGAAATGCAGCACACATTTTACCTTGATTTATTTCCAGTTCCAAGTGAAATAAATTCCCTAGAATTTGTGTATGCTTTATAAAAATAAATAATTTTATTTAAGATATCGTTCGTAGCAGGGTAGGCAGAGAGAACCTTGTGTTAAGACACTCCGATCCCACTTTCCGCCGATTTCTACAGGCATTGCGTGTTGAGTGTAGAAACTTATTGACACCAAAGCAAAGAAATCAACAGTACAGTATTATTCCTTATCCACTTAAATATGTTAGATACGATTTATATAGATTAAAATTAGCTTTTACAGCATATCATAGGAATGGATATTTTGGAAGATATCAAGGTTTTAAAATACGGGAGTAGAACGTTCATACGATGCGTAAATGTTTAAAGTTACAACATACAGTAATACAATATGTTCGTGAATATATTTAATAAATATTCGTATAATCCTAGCGGGTGAAGCTGTGCGGGTACGCTAGTGGAGTAATAAATTATATTAGTCTTGGCTCTGTCTAGCTAATACCTACATACTAGATATACAAAAAGAAAATACAGTTTCACGCTGTATCCCGCACACAGCAGGGTAGGCAGAGGGTGTGTGACCTAGTGTTAAGAGACTCCGTTCCCCACTTTCTGCCGAATTGTGGAGGCAGTGCGTGTTGAATGGCAGAACTTAACGCCGCGCTTTTCCTCGAGACCAGAGCGAAGAAATGGAAATATAAATTTAAGTAAATATTTAATTTCCTCGAGTGGGGCTCGAACCTACAACCAGTCGATTTTACAGTCACAATTTGTGCCCCTGCGCGACGACTGGCCTCACATACTAGATATAATATATATTTTTTAAATTACAAAGTAATGAAAAAATATGAAATTTTTGTATCTGTCGGCACAAAGTGTGACTGTAAACACAACTGGTTATGGGTTCGATCCCCACTCAATGAAAATTAAATATTTCTTTAAATTTATATAATATTTCCATTTCTTAGCTCTGGTGTCGAGTTAAATAGCGGCATCGAGTTTCGCCACTCAACACGCAATATCTCTCAAATTCAGCGGAAAGTGGGTAACGGAGTGTCTTAACACTAGTTTCCCTCTGCCTACCCTGCTGTGTTCGAGATGTAGCGTGAAGCTGATTTAATTTTTTTTAATATATGTGTATGTGTATTTGTGTAATAATTAGACTTGTTAAAATTATAATTATTAGTATATATTGAGAAGAATTTGGCGGGCACTACTACATATTGTTAGTATACTACGTCTCAATGAGATTTTTTATAAGCCGTGAGTATAAAATGAATATTAATTATAATATATAATTTACTATTATACAATAAAGTTTACATGATAATTACACGAATATAATACATTCCGATACTCCTGAGCCTTTTACAAGTAGGTAAGAAAGTTCGTTGAAATAAAAAAGACCCTTTTTATTTTTATCATCACATTTTAGAACTTGCAGCACCGAGAAATAAATGCTTGCTTATCATGTTATAACGTCAAACAGTAAAAAATTTTTCATTATTTTGCAATATAATATAATGTAAAATATAGCAGTATAAAATAACAGTTAATAAAATATAATATAACGAATAATTCATTAAAAAAATATAGCAATAACGCCCAACTTTGTTCAAGAATGTATGCCTTAGTTGGTCAGCCATACTTTCAAGATTGCTCGTTTGCTACCCTTTTATTTTTTTATAAGTTTTCTTAATAAGTAATAATAAACTTAACTAAATAAACTACATCAAAATTTACAGTAGATTGAAAATGTATGAAAATTTACAAAACCGTCAACATCGTCTGCCCGTTCGGATATATACGGCTCGTAGGCTAGGCATTTTGAATCAGTGATATTTCCTTAAGTATTGGTAATAATAAATACCAAATTATAGAAAATACATTAAATCTAAATGAAATATATTAAAATGGTTACTGTAGCTCAACCTTCAGAGGTAAACATAATTATATTATCGCGCATTTTTAATATTATAGATTTTTCAAAAGGATAATATTTTTGTAAAACATTGTTTTTATGTTTTCCTTAAACAAGAAAATTCCTTGTTGACAAAGACATTGCGTGGCGGAACTAATTGCTACGTTTTATGTTACTTCTTCACGCGTTTTTCCTGTATACTTCCTGTATACAGCTAGACAGGGAGTGTCGAGACACTCAGTTCTTCACTTTACACTCGAATTCAAGATATTATTTATTAAGTGAAGATGAAACTCAACACCAAGCTTCGTTTTGCCAAGGCAGAAAAATAGTAATACTTTATGTATAATCATTCCACTGAATGATATAGACCTAGACTAGATAGATAAGAAAAAAACATTTAATTGGGATTTGAACCTACTACCTTTGTATCAAATAAAGCGTATCTGAACTGCTCCATGATTACCATTTTTTGTATAAAGCTTTTTATATTGAAAAAAGCAAAAAAGAACATTATTGAAGAAACCCAATTTATGTTATTACAATCTTAAGGACCGCACGGCTAAAGTTAATCAAGGCAGAATATGTATAGTACTTTACGTCTCAATTTTTTATAGAACTGCTCTTCTCTTTTTTGAGTATCACTAAAAAGAAGATAGAAAATAATAAAAGATATTACTACTATGCAATTGAGTGAATGTATGGAATATATATGTATATGTTTACAAAAATATATTTTCTTAAATTTTGTTTTTTTTATATTTCTATCATTCAAAACTAGGCTTATAAGACTCACAGCTTTATGTACCCGTGAGTTTTGTAAGAGAACCTAGGTTCAATTCTAATAATTCACCGCCTCGTTCGACTATACGAAACACGGCGTTGAGTTTCGCTACTAAATATGCAATGTATCGAAAATTTGACGCAAAGTACGCAACGAAGAATTTTAACACTAGTTTCGCTCTGTCTACACTGCTATGCGTGAAAAAAGTTGAAACTGATTTAATATGTCAAGCTTCAAGGTATTAAAATAATTTGTTATTCTAGTATTAAAATAAAATTTTATAAAAGTGAAATAAATAAAATAAATAAGTCAGCCAATATCGATTTAATTTATTTTGTAACTCAAGACACAGTCTGCTTGGTACAGTTTGTCTTTTACGGTTCTCATTAAATCATAATATTGAGTTAAATGTATTATATAAAATTTAAAAAATATTATAAATTTTTTTTTATTCATAATTTTATGTTATTTAGAGCTCTCGTGATAGCTAATATTACTTCTACTCGAGAATTATTTTTTTTCTAGTCTAGTGAAATAAAGCGCGACATTTAGTTTGGTTTCACAACAAGTCGAAATTAATTTAAAAGTTCAGAATTGAGTGAACTAAAATTAGATTCGTGTTATTGGAAATATTGGTTTATAAAATGGTCGTAGACTAAAACGATACTGTCAATTTCAGACAAATGGTTTCTTTAAACATTAAGTATTCGTATACTAGATTTACATACATTTATAATACTTATAAAGAAATCCATATAAATATTTTGTACCAACCTAAGCCAAATTAAATAACCCTATTTAAAAATATACGTGAAATTGCAATAACTAATTTCTGGAAACTTCTAGTATTCGAATTCCTTCACTATGTCAATGTTTTATTTCGTTTCGTCTACTTTAAATGATTTTATTTCGACATTTGAATCCTGTACTATCTCGGTAGTTAAAAGTTCTACTGCAATATGATAGTATCTTTGAAATAGTTAAGACATTATTCATCCTAATAAAAATTAATCACATAAACGCTGTCCCTAAAAGACCTCATGTCACAATATATTGATATATCTCCGGAGACAACATTTTTGATGCGTTTTGATAGGTTAACACAAATTGTATCGCAGACATATTTACCCTGAACAGCCTTTGATCATATCTTCGTTGTCTTTATAGCGTATAATACTTTATGAGATCGTTTTATGTTATCTACGTCCATCCCTTTATGACACTTTTTATCTCAAAGCAATCATAAGTTAAGGGTTCATTGTATATGTGAGATCGTTAAATAAAATATGTTGAAACTTTAATATAATAATTAATAAATATAGTGCCTAAGATAAATGTACTCGCCGCGGTTAGTTTAGTTTTTATTTTGTCAATATCGGGTCAGGATTTCCAAAGTTGCGGAGTCTTACAGTTTCACCGCATTTTTAAATTTACGCTTCTTCGCCCAGTCGCTGTGTGACTTCACGTGGCGACTGTTACGTCGATTACGGCTGATACGGAGTGTTTTTGAACTATGTTTTTTTTTCAGCTTCACGCTGTATCTCGCACACAGCAGTGTAGGCAGAGGGAACCTAGAGTTAACACACTCCGTTCCCCACTTTCTGCCGAATTCTGAAGGCATTGCGTGTTGAGTGGCAGAACTCAACGGCGCGCTTTGCCTCGACACCAGAGCGAAGAAATGGAAATATAAATTTAAGTAAATATTTCATCTCCTCGAGTGGGGATCGAACCCAGAACCAGTCGGTTTTATAGTCACACTTTCTGCCTCTGCCCCACGACTGACCTCAATAAAAATAACCTATAAAAATAAATAAATTTGTAACAAAACCGTGAGAACAAAACGAGCCAAAGTATGAAGGTGATCGCAAGCGCGGACTGGAAGACGCCGCATGACGTCACACGCTTAGCCCGATTATGGCGCGCATATTTTGATATCTGTCATTTTTGAAGATAGGAAAAAATAAAAACAGATTCTTTTTTCTCGAGCTACTCTTTTTTTATATAATATATGTGCAGATAACCATCCAAAAAAGCGTTGTTATGACTCATTATTATATTAGAAATATTAAATTAAAAATTAAATCAGCTTCACGCTGTATCCCGCACACAGCAGGGTAAGCAGAGGGGACTTAGAGTTAAGACACTCCGTTCCCCACTGTCCGCCGAGTTCTTGAGGGCATTGCGTGTTGAGTAGCGCAACTCAACGCCGCGCTTTTGCGTCGACATCAGAGTGAAGAAATGAAAATATAAATGTAAATAAATATTTTATTTCCTCGAGTGGAGATCGAACCCACAACCAATCGATTTTACAGTCACACTTTGTGCCCCTGTGCCACGACTGGCCTCAAGAAATATTAAGAGTTACAATACTAAACTTCGCCGGCTCCATTTCTACCTACCTAACACGAAGTCTTCAAAAATACAGTACAAAAAATAATGCACAGAATTAAATAAAGCCAAAAATCCATCAGCATTCGCCATAATGGTGAAATAAATTTCAACTTCTGCACTAATTATACTGAATAATATAAACATTACGTAACTATAAAACATTAACGTGTGAGTTTTACTGAATCCGCGGAATGCTCTTTGTGGAAATGCCAAAAAATGTTTTTACTTTCATCAGCTTTTGTCGCTTTAGTTTTGTGGGAAATTAAAAGCTAAATGTTTTTAAATATTTTTAAAGTGTTATTCCACACTTAGGAAAGAAAAATAATTATTTAGAAAACGTATAAAATTTGTACGTAGCGGGACTCGAACCCGCGCCTCCTGAAAATCGACCAGGCGCCAAAGCTGCTGGCTGGCTGGCTGGCCAAAGTGTTAAGTAGTGTAGTGTTAAGATACTCCGTTCTCGAATTTCCGTCAGATTTTACTGAGATGCGGGGAAAAAATCAACCGACAACCATCACGTTTTAAGTCAGACGGTATGACGCTGCGCCGCGTTGGGCTCGTAAGCCTGATATTACTCTCAATCTGTATGGAATACAAAAAACGTAAAAGAAACATATGAAATATTATTTATATTATACTTTTCTTAGGTACTCTTTAAAATATGACGATGTACCTCATACATTGCCTGCTCGTCCCAGGTATCTGTAAAATTTCAGTATTCTATACAATAGTGTAGAATACCGAAATTATATAGATTTCCAGTAACATGTATGTGTTACTTAGAATATATAAAAAATCTAGAAATATATAATAATATAATAGAAGCAACTTTTGTTTACATTCCACTTTAACACTAAAATAAATTCAAATAAGAATCTTTAGAAGCTTTAGAGCTTGATGAGAATGTATGGCTTAGTGGTCAGAGCGCCTGATTGGTTTCCAGGAAGCGCGGATTCGAGTTCCGCTACCTTCAAATTTTTGTACGTTTTCTAAATAAATATTCTTCATTTTGTTCTATGTCAATGTCTCACGACTATGTTAAATGCGTCAAAATTCTAAGTATTGAACACAAGGATTCAAGTCATTGTATAAACGAAAATTTACATGTACGTGTCTTAAGAAAGAATGTTATAAATGAAGATTCTTAAACTTAGTGTTAGCGTTAGTAGGAGGCGCCAGAGTGAGGGGTCACGTCCGCTAAATTACGCTATTTATATAAAAAGCATTTTATGTTCTATAAACAGCAAATTTTAAGTAAATGTGAGTACTATACAACTGTATACAGCTTAACGAGAATTTTATAATTTTTATAATGGCTCATGGAATAAAAACAAAATGTATTATTATTTTTATATTATTTCCAATATGCAGTGAGGTCATCGTGGTCCGGTGGCACGAGAGTGTGACTGTAAGCGCGACAGTTGTGGGTTCGATTCGAATTGGGGGAAATTATATATTTGATATTTTCATTTTCTCGCTCTGGTAATGCGGCAAATTGAGTAGAGTAGGCGACACAACACGCAATGTTTCAGATAAAGTATTGAGAAATGTAATTTTAAAAGCTTATGGAGCTTACAGTGCACAATATACTTACATTCCAATTAAATTATAGTTACTAGAGATTCTTATACTCTGACTAAAAATACATATTTAAAGCAATTTTACAATATATATTTTTATATAAACGTTCGTCTGACTGGGAATCGAATCGACAACAATCAATCGCTGTCATATTATCGTGTGAGAATACTGTATGATTATATAATAATAGTCTTGTCTAGTCTATTTTATGAAAAATATGCTTAAGACTATAAATACTTGAATAGCTGTGAATGTATTTTATTAAATAAGTCTCAACTATGTTATCAAATAATGAAATAACAAAATTGTATGCATAAAATAACTAGACATCCATTAATTTACTATCTCATCGACTACTTAAAAGAAAATTTAAAATATAAAAAAGTACGTAAAATAGGTGTAAAAAAAATGAACATTCTTCAAGACGTTCTCATGGCTCCTTCACCACACTTTACAGGCACTCTTCTACGTACTAACTACTGAAGTTTTTCTTTCTTTTGTACCTCCAAACTGGTTTTGTACTGGTACTTTCTTTCATGTTAGAAATGTTTCGAATAGAGATTTTTAGTTTATGTATTATAATATAATAAAATAGTCGTGTCTTTGAAATTTATAAATTTTGAGACTGTGAAATAAATATTACTACATTTTTTATAATAGCTCCACGCTGTATCCCGCACACAGCAGGTGTAACAGTATGTACCTTGAGTATAAGTTTAAAATAAATAAATAAAATAAAATATGCATGGCAATACACATAAATAACATAGTTAATTATGAATAATACAAACTATATATTTTGAATAAAATATTAATCGAGACGAGTTCGTGTATTGTCGTCCCGACGGTCGCGACCGTCGTTCTGTCTATATAGGTGGTGGTGATGCTGGAAGGCAGCGGTCGAGTCGAACTCTTAAGTACTACGGTACTAATAAATATGATGCACATAAAGACTCGTACCAAGTATATTATAAATATAATATAATAATTCGAAGCCTATGATGGCACGATCTTTTAGGATCGAATTTCTTATAAAGGCAATATATGTGTAGGGGCGACACATATTGTGGATCCAAGTGATCTTTGACCAATATTATGATATTGAATGTTGCTTGACGTCGCGGAAGCTGACGTGATGGGCTTATGCGAACTGTTATAGCGACATTAACTATGTCGTGGCTGATGCCGTCTCGCAGTACGCTCGCGATACGTAAGCTATGCTTGTATGGCGTTGGTCATTGACATATTATATACCACTTCTACGACTTGGTATACGACTAGTAGGTGTGTGGTGCTATTTTATGTCCCAGCTCCGGTGTATGTAGTAGTGTCCGCCTGTCTCATACGGGTGTGTGGTGCTATTTTATGTCCTGGAACTCTGGTGTATGTAGTAGTGTCCGCCTACGGTTCGAGACACGACTGTGGGGTGTGTGCCGTGCGTTTATTTAACATATCGGCCGCCTAGCGGTAGTGCGTTCGTTCCAACGACTTATATTGATCTCACAAATCAATCAACATCACGAATCACCATTCTAATACAATCTTAATATAAACAAGCGTAACAAGTACCTTCGGAAAGATCACACACAAACGTCTCGGAGGGTTCAACGATGACTGTAAAGCCACGGTCTGGTCGGAACTCACGGTGTAGGGGCGGGGCGGTGCCCGTACTCTTTCTTCCTTTTATTATAACTAGTTCGCAGTTATAGTGGAGAGGAAGATAGGACGCGCTCTTGGCTTTTCTTCGGACGAGCTTCGAGTTATGACAATGTCGTACTGTCGAGTTTCCAGTTATTTAAATAACTGACACAAGAACAACTTCTGATGGCAAATATATTATTAAAGCGATACCTTCTAATGGCATAATATAAAATTCTTAATACTGTTACCTCTGAATCTCTAAAAGATTTTGGGTTTTTCACGATCACAACTATAAATGGTTCTAACCACTAGACATATCACGAGCCAAGGCATTATTATATTAAATAATATATCTCAAAGGTGTTTGAGATATCAGTTACACAGGTTAGGCAGAGAGAGCCTATTGTTAAGACACTTCGTTCTCCATTTTCCGCTGTATTCTGGAGGCATAAAGCTGATAAAAAACAATTTAACGCATTCACAGTCCTCAATAAGAATTTAGGCATAAACTATTAAACAGGGGCTTTATAAAGTAAAATAACGTAAGGGTTAATTTTCCGTACACCTGACGGCAATGTATTAACTAGTTTCAGAACTAACAAAGCGGGTCAGCGAGAACCCTCATTAGATAAGCTATGCCTATAATTATACATTTTACTTGTTATTTTTTAAAATTAAAAATGAAATTAAGGCCGCCGTGCCGCAGAGGCACAAGCGTGTAACTGTAAACCCGACGGCTGTGGGTTCGATATTCACTAGGAGGGGAATGAAGTATATTTTTGTTTCCTCAATCTGGTAATTAGGCAATGATGGTTCGCCAATCCATACGCTTGTTAAAATAACTATTATGCAAAGTATATATATAGTAAGTATTTCATAGAATGGCCACATATGCCATCCATGGGATGAGACTTCATACATTTTTATGTCCCATGGTCATAACCAAAAAGCTCGACTTACAAAACAGGATAGAGTGCAACATCTGGCTGTGTAGAGTTAAATGAGGAGGAAACCAGAAGAATAGGGTACTTCAAGTTCAGCGCGCCTACCAATAATCTAAAGAAAAAATAAGCTTTGCATACGATATGTATTAATCGTGTAGATAAATAATATTGTTAATTAATAAGTTACGAGAGCTGCACTTGGAGGGTTAAGAAAATACGATTTTTATATATAAACTTATATTAATAAAATCTTAAATTGAAATACAAATTAAATTTAAAACTAAACTATATCTAATCTACTACTTACTGCTTTCAATGTTAGAAAAACAGTAATCTTTTTAAGCCTAAATTAATCTAACTTAACCTACGACTTAACTATTCCACGATGGAATAATAAGTGTGGGTAAAGAAGAAATACCTTTCCCACCGGCGCCGTTCACCCGATCTCTCACTTGTCAGCGTTTTACGGAGCTCGGCCGCCCATCAGACGGACACAAAGTGTGACTGTAAACCCGGGACCGGATCGGTTGTGGGTTCGATCCCCACTCGAGTAGATGAAATATTTACTTACATTTATATTTTTCTATTCTATCTATTTCTTCCCTCTGGCCGTCAAGGCAAAGCGCGGCGTTGAGTTCTGTCCGCTCATCACGCAATGCCTCCAGAATTCGGCAGAAAGTGGGTAACGGAGTGTCGTTACACTAGGTTTCCTCTGCTTATCCTGCTGTGTGCGGGATACAGCGTGAAGCTGATTTATTTTATTTATTTTAAGAAGATAATAAGATAAAAAGGGGACCGAGTTTAGTGTATGTAGTGATAAAGTACCTATTAAAAAACTAAACAATTATAATACATTTTAAATTTAAATTCTGTCCTCTTTTCTAATATAATTTCATATTAATATCAAATATAAATGGAATGAAAATTTAAAAGCGTTTACTGAATGTTCGACACTCCCCATTTGTTGGCAATCCTCTTATTTCCTGTCCTGTTGACGTCAGTAATATTCGGTATTAGATAGAATAGAACATATTTTAAAATTCGTTTTACATTACATTTAAATCTTTACGGCCACTTTGAGGCCAGTCGTGGCGCAGCGGCACGATGTGTGACTGTAAAACCGACTGGTTGTGGGTTCGATCCCCACTCGAGGAGATGAAATATTTATTTAAATTTATATTTCCATTTCTTCGCTCTGGTGTCGAGGTTAAGCGCGGCGTTGAGTTCTGCCACTCAACACGCAATGCCTCCAGAATTGGGCAGAAAGTGGGGAACGGAGTGTCTTAACACTAGGTTCCCTCTGCCTACCCTGCTGTGTGCGGGATACAGCGTGAAGCTGATTTATTTATTTTTATTTTAAATCTTTACCATCAAGAAAAATATATTTATATATAATTTAAAGATACTATCATATTTAGAAAGTTCTAATATACTGATGTATGTAATGGATGGAAGTGTCAGCACCACTTTAAATGAAACCACAGTTTTAACTACTCTATAAAAGTCTTAATTTTTTTTCCCAAAAATGAAAAAGTGTTTTTTTAAACAAAATAAATAATAAAATTATGGTTGTAATATAAAACGCCATTTGTCAAGAACGACGCACGCACACATAAACCTATCAAAAGAAAACCGCCACATACGCCTCATTCCGAAATCAGTCGTATTGTGGGCCAAGTTCAAATTTGATTAACCTTTAGTAGAATTTTGGTAGTAGTATGTTTTTACGTTATTATCTATGCGTAACTGCGTCACACGAAATACAGGTATGGATAAACATCGTGAAATGAAAAAAAAATCTTACGTCTTTTGAGGTATCTTGATTATTTTTAGGTATGGGTTTAAAATATTTTACCCTATATGCTATTCCCGTAAAAGGAGCGCTAACACTTCCAGCCTGTACAGCTTTCAATTTGCTCGTATGTGTACGATATTTCTAATTATTATAATTCAATTCCTTTGAAACTGCCCGTAGGTAAAACGGATCACGGACAATATAGGTCACATTTCCTAATATACATTGTCATAGAATGAATACGTAAGCTTTTACTAAAACCTTTTAGTGTAATTACAATATGTATGCGATATAATGGGTCGAGATAAAAACTAAACCAGTTCAATGATTTTAAATATTTTTTTCTCTGGTATAAATATCTCGTTGTTTTGTATACAAAGTTACCAAAGAAGAGCCAAAGAGCCAAAGTTATTGCCGCAAAGGAAATTGCACAATTTTAGTTTTTAAATGTGATCTCGACATTTGACTTTATGAAAGAAGTAAGTGAGTGACATATATGTATAACTATTATATTTTAATAACAACATTGTAGAGCTCTTAAATAAAAAACCCACATAAATTACAGTTTATAATTAACTAGCGAACCGCTCGCGACTTCGCGTGCTTATAGAATACTATTATTTATTTTCTCATCTAATTTAAGTTTGTGATCTAGTAACATCTGACTACAACTGACGACTGATAGAGAATATTTTCTTAAATGTATATTCAGCTTTCAATCAGATTTCAATCAGCTTCACACTGTATCCCGCATACAGCAGGGTGGGCAGAGGAAACCTAGTGTTTAGAGACTCTGTTCCCCACTTTCTGCCGAATTCTGGAGGCATTGCGCGTTGAGTGGCAAAACTTAATGCCGCGCTTTGCCTCGACACCAGAGCGAAGAAATAGAAATATAAATTTAAGTGAATATTTCATCTCTTCGAGTGGGGATCGATCCCACAACCAGTCGATTTACAGTCACACTTTGTACCCCTGCGTCACAACTGGCCTTAAATAAAAGTAAATATTAAAATAAATAAAAATAAAAGTATTTCGCACATTATTTTGATATTTTGTCATAATATATATTTCTCAAAAGAAAAATAAACAGCGAACAAAATACAGCTCTAATATAAAACCACATTGTGCGTTTGCCCCCAAGCAAGGTTCCTTAACATATCCGCCAAACTAAAAGACTTTCTTCTAGTCTTTCATGTAATAAATGGGTCAGATTCCGCAATCATCTGTTCTATTATGAACCTTAAATATAAATATTTTATATTATGTTGATTTTATAATAAAATAGACATTTGAAAGTAAAAATATTTTGTCTGTACATTTAGTAATTTTGACTGAAATGGATAGAGGGACACTTAAAAAGAATAATAGAAAGCAAAAATATTTTTTTTGAATTTCCTGTCTGTCTGTCTGTCTGGCGATATCTATGTCCACATTTTTCTCTTAAAGTACTGAACCGATTTACTTAAAAGTTTCATCGATTGCTTTGTTTTAACTCAACTTAACTACTAAAGTTTGGTTCATCAAAATCGGTTCATTAAAAAAAAAGTTATCGTCATTTGAATGAACTCAAGGCATTAGTTTGCCTGCGAATATTATATAGCAATCGCGCTGGTAAGATTCCTGGCTAAAGAAAGACATTCGAAACGTCGTGGTTATATGTCTTGGACTGTTGATAAAAATATATATTTTTGAAGCACTATTATACAATATTTTATACAACAAAGTAAATAAAATTGAACTGTTAGTCGAGATTACCTTAGTAATTAATTCAACACAGAGATAAAGAACGATTTGATCTTCAAAGAGATATCAAGCAAATACATAGATTTTTTGGTTCGTTCGTTCGTTTGAAATAAATCTATATAAAAATGCCTAAAAACATCCTTTCTACGTGTACTCTGTAATAACTACATATTTACCAATTGTACATTTAGCTAATAATATGTGTAACTAATTTAAAAACTGTACAGGAATTAATATACAATCATTACAGTTATTTTATAAATAATATTAAGAATCATTACCCAAATCAATAATTTAACATTTAAGGCTATTTCTAAAGTAGTACATTAAATTATTAAGTGACATCAGCACATTTAAAAAACATAACATGGGTAAGAACAACGTAATGTTACAAAAAAATATACATACAATAAATAATTAGCCTTATGTATATTTTATGAATATCAAATATCAACATTGGTCGTATTTTTTAGTTCGAAACAATCAAAAATTCTTATAGAAATTACGATAATGTCGTAAAAAAATCATATTAGAATATTTCTGATTAAAGTAATAAAAAAATCATATTAGAAGTCATTATAGTTGTCAATCAATTCTGCTTATTAAATCAATAATCATGTATTTTAAGCGGGCGAAGCCGTGGGCGGGCCGCTAGTATTAA
>JAAIXJ010000345.1:243570-264987 GCA_013403705.1 Heliconius hermathena
AAATTTGCTGGTTACAGATTTGTTCAAAATGTCAATATAAGTATATATTAACGATTGCCGAAACATTTTAAATCTATAAGTAGTAAATAAAGATATCAATGACGATTCATGTGCTAAAATTAGGAGAATCCAGTTTAAGACTTATTTAAAAAATTGTTAAAGCATCCGTGGCGTCAATTGGACCGTCGGAAATTAAAGCTCTGCATGCTAACATTATTATAAGCCAAAATAAACACTACGTTAGATAACGTATTTTCGTGGCAATATTTAAAACAAAAGCTCGCTCGATCAATGACGCTATTTTTATGAACTTTTTTTGCGATCGATTTTTGTGTAGCTACACCTAAATTATAAGCACGTTTTATTATTAAAAACTTTAAGTATGTACTTATTTCATTAAAAATAGCAAATAAAATTAATATAGTTTAATTACGAATATTTTTGAAAAGAAATAAGCTAAGAACACACCAAATCTCCACGTAAAATATTCAATTTTTTGAAGGTTTTTTCTTAAAATATATTTTTGTATATACTAAATCATCAAACTTGTCTAGACGCCTTGTTTATTATTTAGTTAAGTATTTAATATGATATTCATCTTATTAAAATTATTTACTATTAATGAGTAATCACAAGGAAATTGAAATTTGTGCGTTTTGGAGAACTGCCATATACCTCATGTAAAAGAATGTATATTTATTATTACCAGATCCTTTACGTGGGCCTTTACTCCTGCTAAACGTCCTAAAGGTATTTTAAAATTGAAGGAAAATACGTTATATTTGCAAGCTTTAAATTAACCTATATTATTTATGTCATATTTCAAAACCCGTTATAAGCACCCAGACAAATTCGATAACTTAATCATCCTGCCAGACAAAGATGAAACGAGCTAAAATGATAATTCTAACTAATTATCTTTGGGTAGTGGAAATTTGTAAAAATCTTCCTATAGAGTTGATCGCTTGATGAGAACGTATAGCTTAGTGGTTAGAGTGCTTGGACGGTTTCCAAGAGGCACGGGTTCAAATCCCGCTACTATTAAATTTTAATACGTTTTCTTACCAAAAAAAAAATACCAAATGTTCGACTAATTGACCGGCTTGGGTACAATAACGATCCTCTGTAGAGGAATACGTAACGTTACACAATACAAGAGCACAGCGTTGAGTTCTGCCACGCAACACGCAATGCCTCCAGAAATCGATGGAAAGTGGGTAGTGGAGTGTCTTAACACTAAGCTCCCTCTGCCTTCCCTGCTACATGCGGGATACAGCGTGAGGCAGATTTTTTTAACGTTGATATCAGTATATTATATAATCAAACACAATTCACAACAATGCAACAATGTCATAACAATAAATTACATTAACTTCCAGTAATAATAATATATCAAATTATACAGTTTCATTAACGCAGAACCTAATGATAATTACGTTATTACTGAATATATATCAAATGTACAACTAATGGGATGGGATTTGACTGAATCTTATCTTATAGTGTACTAGCGGCCCGCCCGCGGCTTCGCCCGCTTAAACTACATGATTATTGATTTAATTAACAGAATTGACTGACAACTACTACTACTTTAATCTGTAATATTCTAATAAGATTGATTTTTGATTGTTTTGAATTAAAAAAGTACGACCAATGTTGATATTTGATATTTGTAAAAATATATATAAAACTAATTATTTATTATACGTATATATTTCTGTAACATTACGTTCTTTTTATTTGTGTTATGTACGTCTCATCATAATTTTAAAATTCTGTTAAATGTGCTGATGTCAGTGAGTAATTTAATTTACATAAAAAAATTAAATTATTGTTAAATTATTGAATTGGATTCATAATATTTTTTGTAAAATAAGTGTAGTCTCCTGTACAGCTTCCTCTCCTGTACAGTTTTAAATTAGTTACATATATTATTATAATAGCTTAATGTACAACTGGTAAACATGTACAGTATTACAGAGTACACGTAGAAAGGTGAATTTTAGGCATTTTTATATAGATTTATTTCAAACGAACTAACGTCTATGTATTTACTTAATATTTCTTTGAAGATCAAATTAGTCTTTATCCCTATATTGAATGAAGTACGACTTAAACTTAACTGTTATGATTTATGAAGGTAATCTTCACTCACAATTTAATTTTGTTTACTTTATTGTTTGTACTCTGAACAGTAGTGTTTTAAAATATATATTTTTATCAACAGTCATATAACCAAGACGTTTCGAATGCCGTTCTTTAGCCAGCGCGATTGCTATATAACATTCGTAGGCAAACTAATGCCTCCGAAGTTCATTCCAATGACGATAACTTTTTTAATGAACCGATTTTTTTATGTACCAAACTTAAAATGTTAAGTTGAGTTAAAACAAAGCGATTGGTGAAAGTTTTAAGTAAATCGGTTCAGTACTTTCGGAGATTAGCGTGACCATACATACATACAGACAAGAAATTAAAAAATATATATTTTTGCTTTCTATTATTCTTTTTAAGGGCCCCTCTATCCATTTCAGTCAAAATTACTAAATGTACAGACAAAATACTTTTACTGTTTTATTATATATAGAGATAAGTAAGAGAAATAGATTAGTATATGTATACGGCAGTGTGCTAGCGATATCGTCGTGGCGCAGGGGAACAAGCATGCGACGGTAAACGCGACGATTAGGGGTTCGACTTCCATTCAGGGGGATGGAATTATATATACCTAATGGGAGTGGTATGTCTTTACTCTAGGTTCCCTCTGTCTACCCTGCTATACGCGAGATACAGGATGAAGCTATTTAGCTTTTTATCCTTATTTTATACTGGAGACTAACGCAGCTTCGCTCACTAAACCTTTCTAATATCTCTAAGAAAATGTGTAGATGATCGGATGAGTAGTTTTGGCGTAAAAGCGTTACCTAAAAATACATTGAAGTTTGTAATATTAATATTGATGATATTCTTATTTTTTTTAACAATAATCGAAAAATAAGCAAATTAAAATTAAGCGGCGTTGAACGCTGCGAAAAACTTCAAGCTACTTTAGCTAGTCCATTTAGGTTCATATCTTAAGGTTATTTATTTTTATAAATAAAATAAGCAACTTCGTTCATAAGTAAATTAATTACTTGTAGGATTTATAAGCATGATTCCACGTAGGGCCTATCTGTTACCAAATCAATAGTTTTACCGCGCCACCCTCTTACATTAGCACTGTTGTTGACAGTGTTATGGTATATAAATAATAATTCAATTTTGTCTCGAAATTAATTTCCGCCTGATGTTTCGTAATATTTGTAATGGCATTAATAAACTACTAATACCATACCGTCGACCGACCGACATACCGACCTGCCTGCCGGCCGACCTGGTGGTCGGTTTCCAGGAGGCGCGGGTTCGAGTCCCGCTACGTTCAAATTTTTATACGTTTTCTAAATAAATATTTTTCTTTCCTAAGTGTGGATTAACACTTTAAAAATGTTAAAAATATACTAATACCATAACAAATATTGAGGCACAAAGTGCTGTATATTTTCTTTTTCAGCTTACGCTGTATCTCACACGTAGTATGGTAGGCAGAAGGAACACTTCGTTCCCCATTCTGCACCAAATTCCGGAGACATTGCATATCGATCGGCGAAGCCCGACGCCGCGCTTTGCCTCGACACCAGAGCGAAGAAATGAAAATATTAATTATTTAATTTCCTCGAGTGGATATCGAGCCTAAAACCTGTCGCGTTTCCAGTCACTCTTTTTGCCACTGCGCCACAGCTGGTCTCAATTTTCTGAACTTGTACATAAATAGTCTTTGTCCTCTAGTTACGTACAAATGGATCAACCAATTTAGGTAGAATCATGATTCGATTTATTTGACTGGCTAGAAAACTGAACGAAATTGCGAACAAAAAGCATTTGCGTCAAGGTACAAAACAATATACATAGTAATTTATTATATTATATTTATTTATAACGAATCTTCGTACATATAAGAATTAATGAAGATATCGGAATCATTAATTCGTTAATAAATAACTTTGAAATGTTAAATGAGTCGTGAAACAGCAATCTGAAACTATTAGACTAAGAGGTCGCGGGATTTTTCGTAACGATCACGGATACGGCCAGATTGAATTCTATGGGTTGTAGACCAGTCCCCTCATGTGAATGGTCTCGGTCTGCCTGCTGTCAGTGGTTGCAACTCCGAGATATAGAGCTTAGAAGAGGCTTCATTGTTACGAAAAAATAACGATCAGGGAAATGGTCAGTTTTGGTGCACACTCAAAGTATGGCGTGTCCTTATTTGAAATAAGTTGGTCTGCCGGCTCTCANTTTAGTTTTAACATAACAAAACGCCAAAAATAAATAAATCATTGTAATATGTATCTAATAAATATGCGAAGGAAATATAATTATGCATTGTTTTAATATAATTGTTAAATTACAATTTCATATAGAGATTATTTCAAATTTGCAATATTTTTATAGGATTACCGTGAAACGCATGAATAAGTAATGCTAAGCTATAACGCTGGTGTACAAAATTGCGATTTTGTGTTGAAAACAAACCAAACGTAATTTCTGTTATTTATTTAATACTAGTGACCCGCCCGCGACTTTTCATTTTTAGTTACATTAGTTAAAGAAAAAAGCTTCACGCTGTATCCCGCACACAGCAGGGTAGGCAGAGGGAAGTTAGTGTTAAGACATACCGTTCCCCACTTTCTGCCGAATTCTGGAGGCATTGCGTGTTGAATGGCAGAACTCAACACCGCGCTTTTCCTTGACACCAGAGCGAAGAAATGGAACTATAAATTTGAATAAATATTTCATCTCCTCGAGTAGGGATCGCACCCACAGCCAGCCGGTTTTACAGTCACACTTTGTGCCACGACTCTTGGCGGAAAATAGTTAACGAAAATGTCTTAATAGGGAACGAAGTTTTTTAATACTAGTCTCCTAGGTTCCCTCTGCCACTGCTATGAACATATATTAAGTGTTTTCTCTTTCACCCCATAAGGAGACATTCTCGAGGGATGCCTCAACAGAAAACACAAGTTTATTTCGATACTGGTCGACGATTTCCCGAGAAAGACTTGTGGGGCCGGAGTAAACAGCTTCCACTGTGCTATCATCTGCATAGTAATGAATGCTCCCAGAGATAAGATGAGTAAAATGTACGCATCCTATCCTAATCTGCTGAATTTGAATTGTAGTGCTAATATTCAATAATTATCGTAAAGTAATTTAAAAAATATATTACATAAGAAAAAAGAAAAAACTTAAATAGAATAAAAAAGTTTCATATAAATTTACTTGTTATTGCACTAAAAAATTAATGAAAAACTTTATAAGTGAGTTTTTAATAAAAGTTGCCGCTAGTGAAGTTTAAGTTAAAATATTAAACTTAAACTTAAAATTTATAGTAGAGTTTCTAAAATTACCTCTTTTGCTCGTTACTAAGAAAATAATTTAAATTTTCACATTAAAAATTTCATAACCGTTTCATAAAAATTAATTTTAAGGATACAAATTTAATGAATGCACGTGACACCATACTGATTCGCAAAGAACTTTTCTGATAAAAGGCGTTGGTAGTGGACTCTAATACGACTGGAGGAATTATAAAAGATTTTCCTTAGCCCGATCTGAGTTGATAAATTTTATAGTAGAGACTTACTTGTTAACTTGCAACGATGGATATAATTATGATACTATAAAATAATAACATTTTTATACTTAAAAAACGTTATCAAATATGGATTATTAAATTTGTATACATACATGATTTATTTTGAAATTTCTACAAAGCCTCCGTTTAGAGTGACTGATTTCATTTGTTCTTTGTTAAAAATGTCACGCATTTAGCTTTTACGCCAATCTTTCGATTAAAATCCTAAAGATACAAATTGTATAAAATATTTATTATATTAATTTCTTCGTTCTGATGACTTATCGCCGCCGCGGCGGAACTTATCGCCGCAATATGTTTCGACAACACACAATCTCTCCAAATTTCAACGGGAAGTGGGGACCGGAGTGTCTTAGCACTAGGTTCCCTTTGGCTACTCTATATATGCGAGATACAGTGTGCAGCTGTTAAATATTTCCCCGAGTGGGAATCGAATTCACAGTCTGACTTTGTTGCTTGTTTTGACTGTGTTGATTGAATTCAATTGTATTAATTATGGTAACTTAATGAGACGTAGTTATAATTTTATATTCATTTAATTAAATTCTTTAAATTGATTGACTGAAGAGGCAAGTCGTAGTGCAGGGGCATAAAATGTGACGGTAAAACCGACTGGTTGTGGGTTCGATCCCCGCTCGAGGAAATGATATATTTACTTAAATTTATATTTCCAATTTTTTCGCTCTGGTTTCGAGGCAAAGCGCGGCGTAGAGTTCTGCCACTCAACATGCAATGCCTCCAGAATTCGGCAGAAAGTGGAGAACGGAGTGTCTTAACAGTAGGCTTCCTCTGCCTACTCTGCTGTGCGCGGGATACAGCGTGAAGCTGATTTAATTTATTTTATTTTTTAAATTAAATTCTTTTTGCAGCTTTGTGTATACGCATTTTTAGCTCAATCTTTTTTTCGGTATAGCAAGGAAGGCTGTGACAACCTAGCGAGATTCAAAAAACTTGATACTCTACTTTCCGCAAGCATTCGAGACAATGCACATTGAATGACCAGACTCAGCGCCGCACTTTGTGGAGCAGGAATAAAGATATAAAATACATTTTATAACTTCTCTTGAGTTAAAATCGAATCTATAAACGTAATATTTTCAGTCCTACATTCTTTTACAGTGCCACGAATGCCTCACTTGCCACAAAATGATAAATACAATGTAATTTCGTCATAACTTTGTAAAAATAAAAAAATAACAAACGATAAAAAGTAATAAATTATTATTTCTTTTAAAAACGTTCGATGATGTATGACAACATTTAATTAAGTAACAGTAGTTGTCGACAGTGGGTACGCCCGGACGTCATTGGGTGTTCTGTAATAATTTACACACAGGACCCGACCTCTAAATAAACAGCCATGACATTTTAAAAACATTAAGCTATGAGATTTATAGCGATTTTGTTAGCGAAAAATATATTTTAGATGTACTTTTTTACATTTCAGATTTCTTATTGAGAGGCCACTCGTGGCGCAGGGACATAAGTGTGTGACCAACGCGATGGGTGTGAGTTTGATTCCCACTTGGGGGAATAAATTATTATTTATTAATGAGGCCGGTCGTGGCGCAGCGGCACGAGGTGTGACTGCAAAACCGACTGGTTGTGGGTTTGATCCCCACTCGAGGAGATGAAATATTTACTTAAATTTATATTTCCATTTCTTCGCTCTGGTGTCGAGGTTAAGCGCGGCGTTGAGTTCTGCCACTCAACACGCAATGCCTCCAGANTTAATGCTTAAACAACTCAGTAATCACATATCTTATAAAAATTGATATTCAAAAAATTGTCCTGCGAAATTAACCTCACTTTTATCAAATCACTAATAACTCAGCTCTCAGATTGCTAAAATTTATATAGATTTCAGTGAGGGAATGATGTACCTAAATCTATTAAATTATACCATTTTCATCTCTTTACATTCTGGGCCCAAAAATGTATGGAATAGTTTCAGTCTCCTTTATATTTCCATTTTTTCGCTTTGGTTTCGAGGCAAAGCGCGGCGTTGAGTTCTGCCACTCAACATGCAATGCCTCCAGAATTCGGCAGAAAGTGGAGAACGGAGTGTCTTAACAGTAGGTTCCCTCCGCCCACCCTGCTGTGCGCGGGATACAGCGTGAAGCTGATTCAATTTATTTTATTTTTTAAATTAAATTCTTTTTGCCGCTTTTTATTCGGTATAGCAAGGAAGGCAGTGACAACCTAGCGAGAGTCAAAAAACTTGATACTCTACTTTCCGCATGCATTCGAGACAATGCACATTGAATAACCGGACTTAGCGCCGCACTTTGTGGAGCAGGAATAAAGATATAAAATACATTTTATACCTTCTCTTGAGTTAAAATCGAATCCATAAACGTAATATTTCAGTCCTACATTCTTTTACAGTGCCACGAATGTCTCACTTGCTACAAAATGATAAAATACAATGTTATTTCGTCATAACTTTGTAAAAAAAAATATCAAACGATAAAAAGTCATAAATTATTATTTTTTTTAAAAACGTTTGATGATATATGACAACATTTAATTAAGTAACAGTAGTTGTCGACAGTGGATACGACCGGACGTCATTGGGTGTTCTGTAATAATTTACACACAGGACCTCTAAATAAACAGCCATGACATTTTAAAAACATTAAGCTATGAGATTTGTAGCGATTTTGTTAGCGAAAAATATATTTTTGATGTACTTTTTTACATTGCAGGTTTTTTATTGAGAGGCCAGTCGTGGCGCAGGGACACAAGTGTGTGACCAACGCGACGGGTGTGAGTTTGATTCCCACCTGGGGGAATAAATTATTATTTATTAATGTTTTTATTTCTTTGCGAAATCGAACGAATGAACGAATGTATAACTTAGGCCCTATAGATTTCTTTAGACAAAAAAATAAGGAAATTAATAATTGTAATTTTGTGGTTAAATTGTTTGTATATATTGACAATGGAGTGGAGTCTCAATACATCTAAGTAAATTTAATAAAATTATGTTAAGAAATATAATTATATTATAATTATAATTATCTTAGTTTTCATTTTTTTTAACATAGGACAACGCCAGCGTATGGCTACTCTCCTCTATGTTACTCTAAGGGAAGAATGAATTGCATTTATACTTGTAATAAAATCGTAGTGCCTGATCCGTTAAGACTCTACATATTTTTTGTTTGTATATGGAAGATATATGATATTTAATAGCGTAATAGAACCAAAAAAAAATGATTTCTTTTATTTTTTTGTGCTTTTCTATGTGCTTGTTCACGGCTTAACCGATTTAATTTACGGTTTAAAAACGGCCTGACCGATTTAGTTAGTTAGCAGTTTTCACTATTGTATAACGAATTATTGAATAGGCTAAAACTTTACTTTTCAATATTAGTATAGGTTTTTTCTTTAAATATATTCTTATTAAAGAACTAAATTAATCCAGATTAGCATAATAAA
This sequence comes from Heliconius hermathena, assembly GCA_013403705.1. Taxonomy (NCBI): domain Eukaryota; kingdom Metazoa; phylum Arthropoda; class Insecta; order Lepidoptera; family Nymphalidae; genus Heliconius; species Heliconius hermathena. Next base: position 252,710 of record JAAIXJ010000345.1, read on the forward strand.
ATTATGTAGCAAGTACCCTAGCGGGCGAAAATTAATAACGAATAAATATATTATTATTTTAGATTATTCTCAAAATATAGTAATTACTACAAACTATCTGTACATTATAATCTTGTCAAAATAATAAACCTTTTTAAACATTACAAAATAGAAGCTTGCTAACTAGAGCTTTTTTAATTGATAGCCTTTTTATATGTATATGTATAAAAAATTTATCACAATATTTTACTTAATAAAAGTTGCATGTGAAATAAAATATTTTCTATACGTTATATGAGTCCAGTCGTGGTGGTGCCTGTAAATCAGGGGTTCCCAACCTTTTCGTGATCAAGGACCACTTTTATATCATTCTTGGTAGCAGAGACCACTTTGCATGCAGGTATAATAAAAATTTACTGTGATTAATAAAAAGAAGCTTCGCCTCACTCTCCCCAGTCATAAAATTAAAATCGTTCGCGGACCATGTTTAGGCTTCAGCGGACCACTGGTTGGGAACCACTGCTGTAAATCGACTGGTTGTGAGTTCGATCACCATTCGAGGAAATGAACTATTTATTTACATTTATATTTTCCTCGCTCTGGTGTCAAGGCAAAGCGCGGCGTTGAGTTCCGCCACTCAACACGCAATGCCTGCAGAATTTGGCGGAAAGTGGGGAACGGAGTGTCTTAACACTAGGTTCCCTCTGCCTACTCTGCTGTGGGCGGGATACAGCGTGAAGCTGTATATGGGAAATCTTAATTAAAAAAATAGATATTCGTAACCTTTCAAATTTTTTTTCTATTGTAGTAGGTATATAGATTTATATGTATAAAATCAACTCTAGGTAAATAGGTTTCTTTAATTAAGACCGTCGTGGCGCAGTTGCATAAAGGTATGACTGTAACGTGAAGAATGTGGGTTTGATCCCGACTCGAGAGAATTAATTATTATGTATTAATATTTTCATTTCCAAGGCAAAGCTCGGTGTTGAGGTCCGCCACTTAACGCGCAATGCCTCGAAAAATTCGGCTGAAAGTGGGGAACATGTTCGCTCTGCCTACCGTGCTGGGCGCGGAATACAGCGTGAAACTGATTTAATCATTTTATATATATTTTTTATAAATATGTACATATGTCGAGTCTTCTGATATTTTATTACGTAAAAATCAATGCTTAAAAAGATAATAAAAATGTTAACAAACAATTTAACCACAAAATTATAAAATATATCATTTCTATTTAATTCCGTGCAAAAGTTTACTAAGTAAATTATAAAACAGAATAAAAAAACCAACCATCCAAGTCATTATTTATAGAAATAAATTAGGGTAAGTTATATCATAAAAAACAAAAGGACGGCAGAGTCCGCTGTATTATTTTTTTAAATTGAACAAATAAGATTTGGTTTCTAACAATATTACGTAGTGGCAATGGACCTGTTAAGATTCACAAATTTGATTTTTAAATTTTATACTGACTTTGTAGATCTCTACGAAAAGGTAGAAATGTTGTTTTGTTAAAATTATGTAAAAGAATCAAGACTGGGATAGTAAAGAAACGGGGCTTTGTTAAGACACTGCGTTCATCATTTTCGCGTTGCGTATTGAATGGCGGAACTCAACGCCGCGCTCTGCCTTGACACCAGAGCGAAGAAATAAAAAAATTAAATGTTTAATTTCCTCGAGTGGGAATCGAACACATTTTTGACCATGCTCCCCGTCTGCCCCCAATTACAACCAATCTTGTGTAAGTTATCTTATGGTACCAGAGCCCTCAATTATAACGTTTAGGTAAATATATAAATACTAAATACATGACGAAAGCATTTTGATTTTTATAGTACTTAAAATTGTATATGCAAATAACCGTTAGCCCACTGGTTGACAATAAATTGAAAATTCATAGCTTATTTTAACTGAATATAGACGTTTCTAAGTACTCGAGATAGGCATATTTAAGTGTAGAAAACAAATAAAATAAATATATATTTTACAAAAATATATGGGCAACGAAAGTGAGGACAAAGAAGTACCGATACGTGGATAAAACAAAGAACCTAAATTAAAATTTCATTTAAAATTATATATGAATATCTTTACAATAGTTTTTTTTTTAATAAAATGTTATCATTATATTTATAAAAGTGTGCAATTTTTCATAACTTTTTAATTATCACGTTATCACGTAAAAATATCTTTACAGGCAACCGGATTTTTTTAAGTTCGATACTTTTTCTCTCATAACAATCAGGCAGAAAGAATATTTAAAAGTGTTTAACACTAGTTTCTTTCTAATTCTTTCTTTCTATGTTGTATTATGTGTCTTGAGTAGCGAAACGATGTTGGCATCGTGTGTTGTTTTATCAGGGCTAGGAGCTAGGGACCATCATGTTTGTAGTCAAGGGTAGGATTGGACGAGTTATGTTTACCTTAATAAATTTATTTTTAAGTTAACATATCACTTTAAACAATAAATCTGTACGATTTGTGAAATTTTAGCGCTATTTACAAGGGCATCCTACTACGCATGGGGTCCTATTACGCACACTTCATATTTCTTTTAATGGTAGCTTTAATAAAACGGTAAAGATATTCAAGTAGGTATATTTTTGTAAAATCAAACAAAATACTAAGCATTTATAAAATACACAAACATCAACAATAATTGTACATCTCAACATGAATAGGCCCAAGAGTTTAGAAATTATTTTACAAAGTAACAACATTCTTAATAAGAAATTCGTCGTATTTTCGGACAGTCTAAATAATGAGACCACAAATAATTGAAGGGGAACGTCCTCAAGTAATTACCTCAAATTTGTTTACCTTTTTAACTTAGATGGAACTCTAGATGGTTTCATGAACTCCTACATTAGACATTTTACTCAGTAATTAAAAACAAACAAGCCAGATTGAATCATAATATATTTGATCTTACAATTTAATATAAAGTCACTGCTAGGAAATCTAGCAATGTACTCTACATTGCTATAGTTTAAGGTTTTAAAATTGTTGGCCGTTGTTAAATTTTTATCTTTGTCATGTCTACATCTATTGTACTATATAAATTAATATAATTTATACTAATATTCATAAGATTTAAACTAAAAAAACCCTCCCAGTGAACTGATATTATAGGTCTGATAACCTTTAATTTGTGAAGTTTGGTAACCTCGTAGGTAAATGGTTTACGGCAGTTTACAACAACTGTCGACTTAACTGCTCCTAACCATTTTGTTATCTTGATGTATGGTACACATTCTCAATCAAGACGTAGTTTTAGTGTACGAATTTCCATGGTTCCTAATAAAAAATATAGTATAATTAATATGAAACAATACATATCTTTTTACGTGTCATTATTACGGAGCAAAGCGAAGCTCTTGCTGGTCAAAAGTGTATTTCGTTGTAATGCTACTCCTCCTAGACCGTTAAATCTACAGCTCTGAAACTTTGCAGGAACGTTGTGGACGACACGGTGACCACAGTGAAGTGATTTGGTGAAGATTATAATTGTAGTTTTTGAGTAAATGGTCAAAATGTGTCACATAGAGTTAAGTTGTGGAACGTTTTGAAATTCACATTTATATATATATATATATATATATATATATATATATATATATATATATATATATATATACATCTGGTCTTTCAACAAAATGATAGTGGTTTTCTATGATACCGTTACCATAAAAAAAAATTAAGTTAAAAAAAAATTAAAATACAAATCAAGAATAAGTCACAACAATTAATTATAGTTAAAAAAATATATTATTGAGAAGAATATAAATTATTTTTATTTTAAAAGATGGTAAAACATGTTTTTTTTTCCATTTAAAATGTTAGCTTAATTATGACACGCAGCGAGTATACTCATCAAAATGTAAGAGATCGTTGTCTGTAATTTTAAGAGTTAGTGAGAGTACAGCTATAGTCAAGCTAGACATTGAATGTGAACAAAATAGACGGTTGAATGAACCTCACTGTAACTTGTATGAAGTGTACTCATAGTCTGACATGTTTTGGCTTTGTGGTATGTTAGAAATGATGCATTATACCTCATACACTATTATTTTTATAGAAAAAAAGTGTTTTTAAAGTAAGTGAAAATAATTTAATAATAGTTAGTTTCACGCCCTATCCCGTACACAGTAGAATAGGCAGAGAGAACCTAATATTATAACACTCCGTTCCCCACTTTCCGCCGAATTCTGGAGGCATTGCGTGTTGATTAGCGGAACTCATTGACACCAAAGCCAAGAAATGAGAATTTAAATAAATATTTCATTTCCTCGAATGGGAATCGAACCCACAACCAGTCACGTTTTCAATCACACTTTGTGCCTTGCGCCACTACTGGTCTTATAATATAAAGTTATCAAAGATGCATTAACAATGTCAAAAGTAGGATAACTTTATTTTTGTATTTTTGGACTGGACTGACTGAACTTTTTTAGCTTCACGGAGTAACCCACACACCACCACCATAGCAGGGTAAGCAGAGGGAATCTGGGAACATAGTGTTAAGACATTCCATAACCCATCAAATACTTCTGTTCTCCATTTCCCCCTAAAATTAGAGGCATTGCATATTGAGTAACGGAATTTTGCCTCGTTATCAGAATAAGAAAATTAAATATTTCTTGTAGCTCCGCTCTTCACTTCCAGCCATTCCGGACATAGCAAGTTGGTTGGCGGTCCTCAACACTGCATTCATTGCCACTGGACCCGTCAGCGACCCTATCAGCGCGCTCTCGTAAGGAGCACGTGACGGATGAGACGTTGACTTAAAAGGATTAGCAAGAGTTCCTGCGGGCGGAAATGTTGCGGCGGGTCCGTAGCGTTTGGCGTTCCGTTCTCTTTGGCCACCACGCTAGAGATTTATATCGTAAAGATAAAAAAAATATTTCACCCCCTCGAGTTGGAACAGAACGCACGCTTGTGTCTCTGACCATGGCCTACAAGTATGTAATTTTGTAAAAATACTTATATTTTAGTTTTGATAATTAGAGTAATTAATATTATAATGGAATACAAAAATTAATTATAAATTTCAGCTTATAATATATTACATTATACCTATATATAGTAAAATAACATTATTTTATTCTCTAAGAAGAAGAATTTTATTGGAAGAGAATCAAGGCTGAAAGCAGATCTCTTTATTTTGGTATTACAAAGGACGTATTCAAACCATGAGTTACGTTTGCAGGATTATCGTGAAAATCATGGTTTGTCCCGGGCATTAAGGATTAATAGAAATTGTCTATGTTGTCACATAGACGATCTCTATTCGGGTTGTGTGTGTACGCAATTAAAATTGATTGGAGACTAGTAATAGTTGCAGATATGAAAGACAGTAAGGTATACATTCTTAAATCACTATTATAGCAACTATATGATGTGCATGCATTAAAGTGATACCCGTAACCCGTAAGAACCCGTAACAATATAAAAGGTAATATTACATAGCAAAGTTATACCCGTCTACCCATCGGTCATAACTTAAAGGAATATTGAAGAGCATCGTAGAGATGCTGAGTTTTGGCAATATGCTACAGTCTATCTCGTGTACGAAGGTATTATATAGGGATCGTACACCTATCCAACCAGTACTACAGTAATTTCATCGTCTATTATCTGACTACAAATTTATACGACGTTTTTACGACTTTGCGAAATCGGCTCCATATTCGCTTTAAATCTATTTATGGAAGGATTAAACTCGTTTAGCATTAATTCAAGTACTAGAACAGTGTTGAAATTTGAAAAATGCCATTTTCTTATATATTAACCTGTTGATTAAATACAACATGAAACAAAACAAATTGGCAAAAAATTCGGTGCATTCTCAAACAATTAAGTACCAATGTCACAATATATCTGGCTCTGAATTTTGAATATTGACATTAAAGCCCATTTACTTATAGTACTTCTTTAGCGGCAAAAATATGATCTGAAATACAATTGTGACAAAACGTATACTATCTCAAAATTATTTTCTTTGCGGATGATCTCCAGTCAACAGAGACTAAGGTAACTCTGGGAGACGTTTTTTAAATAAAACGACGTATTTAATAATATATAGCCGGACTTTACCATTTACGTAGCAAGGCCCGTCGGCTTATTATCAAACTTTGAAATGACTAAAGCATGGTAGTATTGCAAATAACTGATTTTTACAAGTTTCAAGAAATTTCTTACAAGACATGGCAAAATGAAAAACATAAACCAATACACGATTTCAATGAAAGAGCGCTTATTATTTGCTTCCAATGAATAGTATAGATTACATTAGATGCTGCAAAATCAGTATTGACTAATCCTAATCCACTGGGATTAAAATCAATATTGACTGAAACTGATTTATGTGATTTATCAAGTCCCAGTGATTCTAGAAATTTCCCAGTTGTACCAGTTTTGCTATTTTAGACAGGATTATGGATATGACGTCTTTATGCATCCCTACACGATGTGCAGCGATATCGAGCTTTTATATATTTTTTTCGGTTAGTCTCACGGTCATCGCGTTAATCTCATACTTTGCTATGTTTGTTTTTATGCATCAGAGATTTAATTTCTAATTTTATCCAATGAGCTGGCAAATGTTTAATATTTATCACTTTAATGCATGCACATCATATAGTTACTATAATAGTGGTTTAAGAATGTATACCTTACTGTCTTTCATATCTGCAACTATTACTAGTCTCCAATCAATTTTAATTGCGTACACACACAACCCGAATAGAGATCGTCTATGTGACAACATAGACGATTTCTATTAATCCTTGATGCCCGGGACAAACCATGATTTTCACGATAATTTTGCAAACGTAACTCATGGTTTGAATACGTCCTTTGTAATACCAAAATAAAGCGATCTGCTTTCAGCCTTGATTCTCTTCCAATAAGATTTTCTTACTTAATAAATTGGTTAATTGTCTCTGAATTGAGAAACAAATGGAGGCCGTCGTGGCGTAGGGGCGCAAGCGTGTGACTGTAAACACAACTGTGGGTTCGATTCCCACTCGGGGAAATTAATTGTTATTTCTTTGGATATAGGTACATAAGTGACAATTAATGCTCGGTATATTATAGAAAGCACTGTAATCATCCCATTTCGATTGATAATCTAATATCAACTACAGATAGTATAGAAATCTTTTATATTTCTGACATCTGACATAAGGATGAGTCTTTAAATCCTCAATTAATTAAATTTATCAGTAAGTAAAATGTAAATTATAGGTCAATATTTATAAAAACTATAATTATAAATAAAAAATGAAGTATTATAGTNTTTATGCATCAGAGATTTAATTTCTAATTTTATCCAATGAGCTGGCAAATGTTTAATATTTATCACTTTAATGCATGCACATCATATAGTTACTATAATAGTGGTTTAAGAATGTATACCTTACTGTCTTTCATATCTGCAACTATTACTAGTCTCCAATCAATTTTAATTGCGTACACACACAACCCGAATAGAGATCGTCTATGTGACAACATAGACAATTTCTATTAATCCTTGATGCCCGGGACAAACCATGATTTTCACGATAATCCTGCAAACGTAACTCATGGTTTGAATACGCCCTTTGTAATACCAAAATAAAGCGATCTGCTTTCACCCTTGATTCTCTTCCAATAAAATTCTCTTACTTAATAATTGGTCTCTGAATTAAGAAACAAATTGAGGCCGTGGTGGCGTAGGGGCGCAAGCGTGTGACTGTAAACGCAACGATTGTGGGTTCGATTCCCACTCGGGGAAATTAATTGTTATTTCTTTGGATTATAAAGGGGCTCAGAATAAAAGTATAATTTAGTACAAAGCTTTATTCGTACGTCCACTGCTACGTCGCAAGCTAGACTGACTTGCAAATTACAAAATACTTCATAAGAAATCTTTAACAGTAAATATATCAGTGGGTAGACAAATAATAATATAACCAACTGAATCTACAAGTATTGACAAGTATACGAAGTATAGTAATATAAGTGTCTATACAATTATATGTAATTTATATAAACTCTAACAGGATATAGGTACATAAGTGACAATTAATGCTCGGTATATTATAGAAATCACTGTAATCATCCCATTTCGATTGATAATCTAATATCAACTACAAATAGTATAGAAATCTTTTATATTTCTGACATCTGGCATAAGGATGAGTCTTTAAATCCTCAATTAATAAAATTTATCAGTAAGTAAAATGTAAATTATAGGTCAATATTTATAAAAACTATAATTATAAATAAAAAATGAACTATTATAGTAAATATACAGTACGAAATATTCTGAATAGTACTAAATTATAGACGTTTTTAAAAATAAAGACCAAACACTACATGTAAATAAAAAAATTGTACATCAACCATTACAGAAAATAAAAATATGTAGGGTCGCTGAGCCAACTATATTGAACTCTTATCGTCCTTCGCATCGTTACGTAGAACGACGTCGCATCGGGAGCGCCGCCTCGCTCAGAATATTATACTCCGCACCGATTGCGCTTCAGACATTCTTGTAAGTTTATAAGAGTCTTCCCATTGCATGTGTTAATGATTGCCCAAGAGTGTCACAGAAAACTATGTTATTGAGGTTGTCGCGTCTATTCCCACCCGAGGAATTAAAATACACTATCCACAAATTATGTATAATGATGTATAGGATCCAAGAGGTGTGGATTCATGCTCTTGTAAATCAATTTTATAGTGTGCGGAAATTGTGGATGTATATTGATACAATTTTCGCAAAACTGTCTTATCAAAAACTTGTCAAAAACATTTCAAACTTTATTGTTATTCAGTACACGAATAGGAATTAGTATTGTTTAATATTTCATCACTGAAAATGTTCCCTCGAAAGCCTGTATTAATTATGAAATCGTTATAAAAGCTATGAATCTAAATCAAGTGAACCTCATCAAAGTTAGTTGTAAGTCTGTGGGCGGTCTTAACTTATTGTGTTGCAGCATCCATTGTTACGCGCTGCCCAAATTCAAATTAAGTGTATTTTTTAAAAGCCCAAAAAAAACTAAAAAAAACTAATTCAAAAGGCCCAATCCCTACCATGCTTATTTTGTCAATATTTATACAATCGAAACTTTGTAATGGAATTTTTACGGCTTCTTTACTTTTACTTCTTCCTTACTCAAATTTTCTAAGGAAATGCGTTGGTAAATTGCTTAAAGAATTTTTCGTACGAAATAATGTAATATCGAAAATATGCGATAATTAGTTATTTAAGTAAAATATATATATTGTTATTTATTTGCTACGATTATATAACACGTTTATATACTTCTTTTATAGCCGTTCTTTCATTCAGCTTCCTAAGTACTGTTTGCCGCAAGTCAGGGTGTCCAGAGAAAAGCTAGTGTCAATATCTGTTTTTTATTGTTCCATAATCAAAGGGTAAAACGGGACTCTATTACTACACTCAGCTGTTCGTTAGCCCACCATATCTGTCCGTCTGACACCGAGCAAGTATCTCATAAACCATAATAGTTAAACAGTTAAAGTTTTCACAGATAACGTATATTACGTTTTATCGTATTACGTAAAGGGCTCCCATACAACAAACACAATTTTTTTGTTCGTTTTTTCTCGATATTGATATCGGAACGAAATTGTACGGAACGGAATTGTACCCTTTGTCCCCAAGTTCGACTCGCACTTGGGCGATTTTTTATTTGATTTGTGTGCTTTTAGTTACCTGTCTAATATAATATAGTCTAAACTTCTAACACGTGATTCAAATTATTTATTTGTAGTACAACTTTATACTTTTGTAGATTAATACAAAATGTAATTTCGTCTCAATCTTTATATAAAAAAAATAAAAATCACCTTCACGCTGTATCCCGCATATAGCAGTGTAGGTAGAGGGAACCTAGATTTAAGAACCGTTCCTCAATTTCCGCCGATTTTTTTCAAGACACTGCGTGTTGAGTGGTGAAAATATATACGCATTATATCTTAATGGAAACGGAATGGTTTAACACTAGGTTCCCTTTACCTAACCTGCTAGGGTAGGTAAAGGGAACCTAAAGGGAATCGTACAGTATGAAGTACAGTATGTGCGACATACAGTATGAAGCTAAAAAAAATATATTTAAACAAAAAAATATAAAAAAACCTTACAAATATTGTCATATTACGAAAGATTAAGTTGTAAAGCATATATCGTCTTGCTTGTTATGTGTCTGGCTGTAAATCTAACATGTCATAGCCGACGATTCGTCACGACTGTAAAGAAAGGCCCACGACGGTACTTGTCGAATAAACAAACACGGACTCTCTCTAAATAGCGTTGCAACAACGTGCCTCGACTGGATATTGGGGATACTCCTCTCTAAAATTGAACCCTTTAACTAATCTTTGTAGTAGTTTATAGTATTGTGCTCGAGTATCTTCTAACTATATATTGTTAGTTTATAGATTTATTTTTGAGTTTATTTATCGTATGTTTTGAAACTAAACTACGAGTAGATATAGAATATGATTCAGATTTTATAAATATACACGAATGAGTAAATGATATACTTAATTCTCCTTAATTAGGCGCGCGATATTCAAAATACAATTTACAATAATATACTGGAAAAACTAAGTAAATATAAACATATTTGCCCAGCAGTACAAATATAACAAAAATCGAATTCTCAGAAAAGGTAAAAATAAGACCTTGATATGCCACACATGTTGTCTCGACAGGAAACGACGTGAAAACGTTACATTAACACATCACACGATATACCATTTCAACGTAAGTAAAGAAATGTAATTTATATTCAAATAAGACGTTATATTTACATAAATAAGAAAATATATTTAACATATTTATTATTTGTGTATTACTATTTATTAGGAGACATTCATCTTTTATACGTTTTACAAAATGGAAAGGTAAGGTATATTCAAATCCCGCCAAGGGTCTTCCGGGCGTGCCTGATATTGCTCTGAAGACAGCTGCGGCCATCCGCAGACCTAATTTCATGCTCCGCCAAATATGGACGAAATAAATGGAAGAAAATTCAGTTGACTGATCACAACCTGTCGGCGTAATCTTAATCAACATAACAGACTATATTATGCTTCGTCTATCTCTTAAGTGTTCTTTTGATCAATCTTCAGTGAGAGAAATATATAAGTTATATTATTTAGGAGCATACTTTTAAATTTAAATCATAAAGTAAGTAAGTTTTTTTTTACCTTGAGTTTTGTCCTCTCAACTTATGTATTTTTGAGTATAGGTACAACTCTCGGTGTAAGTTACTAATTTCCTTAATTTATTTACCTTCCATTATTATTTTAAAGAATATTATGTGACTAATTTATAAAAGAATCTAGATAAAACATTAAGCAAAAATAATTTCTAAGTTATTAAAAAAAATCGGTTCATTCTCAAACAATTAAGTACCAATGTCACAATATATCTGGCTCTGAATTTTGAATATCGACATAAAAGCACATCTCTGTAGTACTTCTTTAGCGGCAAAAATATCATCTGAAATGCGATTCTGACAAAACGTATACTATCTCAAAATTATTTTCTTTGCGGATGATCTCCAGTCAACAGAGACTAAGGTGTCTCTATGGGACGTATTTTAAATAATACGACGTATTTTAAAAATCTTTAGCCGGACTTTACCATTTGCGTAGCAAGCCCCGGCTTATTATCAAACTTTGAAATGACTAAAGCTTGGTAGTATTGCTAATAACTGTTTTTAACAAGTTGCAAGAAACTTCTTACAAGACGTGGCAAAATTAAAAATATAAACCAATACACGATGTCAATGATAAAATTTAAAAAAAATCAGCTTCACGCTGTATCCCGCACACAGCAGGGTAGGCAGAGGGAACCTAGTGTTAAGACACTCCGTTCCTCACTTTCTGCCGAATTCTGGAGGCATTGCGTGTTGAGTGGCTGAACTCAACGCCGCGCTTAATCTCGACACCAGAGCGAAGAAATGGAAATATAAATTTAAGTAATAATATAAATTTAAGTATTTCATCTCCTCGAGTGGGGATCGAACCCACAACCAGTCGGTTTTACAGTCACACCTCGTGCCGCTGCGCCACGACTGGCCTCCAATGATAGAGCGTTTATTATCTGCCTCCAATGAACCGTATACACTGATTAGGGGAGAGGGGGGTAGCTTAGAACAGGGGCACCTTTGAAAATATGTGTCAACAAAGCTATTTTAAAAAGAAATTTTGGTAGATTTTTTTTGATCAGTGGCAGCACTAATCTGCACACGTGTCACTTGTCACCG
>JAAIXJ010000298.1:0-109839 GCA_013403705.1 Heliconius hermathena
TATTAATTAATTTTATTAAAAGTTAATATTCACTACAAATCCACAACCATCGCGTTACAGTCACACCTTGTGCCCCTGAGCCACGACGGCCTCAATTTACTACTTATTTATCGTATATAAATATATTATTATGTATTACCATATTTCAGAGATTGAGTAATAAACATACGCGTCTAGCGTGATAATATAATAACCTTTGTTAGTAACGGAAACGTGTTTCGATGTGTCATATTTTCTTTTTTAAATTTCAAAAACTTCCACGAAACCCATTTTTTCTCTGTTTAAAATATATACACCTACATTTATATATATCCGTAAAGATGTCGAACGTTCAGTGTATTTTCGATAAAGCTGATTCACCTAAACCAGTTCTAAGAACCGTTGTTTGTATTCCAAGAAAAAAAAAACAAATTGAATTTAGCAAATGATGTTGCCATGTCACGCGATAAAAGATTTTAAAAAACCTGGAGTTTTTTTATATCGTCTGTTTTTTTCTTTAGAAATAACAAAAACTAATTTTAAATAGCACTAATAGAATTTATTGAAAGCTGAGCTATAAGAAAATTATAAGAAACTGAAAAGGGAAAAGTAGAACCTTAGAACAAAACTATGTCAAGTCAAAAAAATAAAATAAAATATAGATAAAGCTAATAATAAATAGTCTGTACAAATATATTTAAAAAAAAAGATCTTTCAAATGATGCGAAGCACCGCTTAGTAACAGAAGTAACTCGACACATTTTAACCAGAGCAAATATTCAGGTCGAGCACGTTTCATTTATCACGTTACATGATTCATTATATATAATTATACGTATATTATACGTATCTCCGGTACTAGTCACGTGATAGCACACGGCTGTCACAAAGACCATCTTATTTCATTTTAAATGAAACTATTTTAATTATTTTAATCCGGTCAAAATAGTTTCATTTAAAATGTGTAATAATCGTAAAAATCAAAGAACTTATCATCTTATTTCACTCTAATTACGTAAACATTGTTTTAAGCAATAGTTTCTTCAAAATTATTGATTTTTCTTTTTGATATTATAAAAATAAATGAACAGACAGATACAGTTTAGGTTCCTCCCAAAAAAAAATGCCATCTGTAAGGGAATAGCCGAACTAAAGTTCTTTTGGTAGACCAAAATAGTGTGAGACTATTTCAAACTGTCGTGTCACTACAGTGATTTGGCAGCAGTAAATATATGTGACGCGATGGACGAAGTTCATCCAAAGATATATATTTAAGAATCTAAACGTGAAAAGTTAAATAATCCAATCATTATTTATCTTTATGAATAAAAACTTTTGTCCGATTCTAAAATCCAAAAGAAATTACACGAGCACAACGCAAAGTAAGTGAGTACAGATTATATTATACACAAAAGGTGTTTGGAAATAATAACAAATACCGAAATTAGCTGAAACAATAAATAAAAAGACATAAAGTAGCGTAGTCAGGAACGTGTTTAGTAATCACTTACAGTGTCACACGTGACAATTGCGTGTTCAAATTCCGTTTGAAGTGAATATTTGTGATTATGTAACATCTGCCCAGGTTTGGACGATAAAGCGTAATGTCAAATGTCATTCATTGTCAAAACTTAAAAGAAAAAGAAAAAAAATAATTAAAATGATAAACGGATGCAAGCATTTAAGCTAACAGTACCAAGAAAAATCACACAGGTTTACTTACTTACCATTACACATAAAAAAATCTGTTCTAAGTATGATAAATATGTTAAAAAGCTTCACGCTGTATCTTGCACACAGCAGGGTAGGCAGAGGGAACCTAGACACTTGGTTTCCCATTTTCCGCCGAATTCTGGAGACATTGCATGTTAAGTGACGGAACTCAACGTCGCGCTTTGTCTCAACACCTGAAGTGGGGATCGAACCCAAAACCAGCCGCGTTTCCTAGTCTAATGTGTAAAATGTATACTTATAATTACTTTACCTAGCTTAGCCAGAGCTCTTTCATCTACATGCACCTTACATTTTACTATTTTTACAATGTAACCACTAATGTATAGTTTTCAGATTTTTTCCTGTACTAGTACTACCTGTAGATTCTAGCTGTTACATTTCAAAATTCTAGGTCAACCGGAAGTAGCCTATTAATTTTGATTCCCTTTGTTGTACGCGTTTTTTTACGATGTAAAAGGCCCTATCTTTTTTAGGTGAATGTAGAAATACGATTTTTTCAGGAACTCATAGGATCATAGATCTGAGTATATGGTTTGAATTTCAACTCGATATCTCTAAGCGTCCTTGAGATAAAGGCTCTTGACAGACAGTCAGACAGACGGACGGACAACAAAGTGACCTTATAAGGGTTCCTTTTTCCTTAAAAGGTACGGAACACTAAAAACATATATACTTAACCGTTAAGGCCATTTAACAATTCCAACGCCTATCAGTACAAGATAAAGAAAAGTAAAAGCATAAATCATATCCACTGAAAGTAAAACCGTCCGTTTCTGTAACTGTATACATCCTAGTTTCCAATAATAAACTATTCGACCAGAGCCACAGCAATGTTTGTTTACGGAACCTTAATTTGTGTGTTTGTTTCGACCAAGTGATCGTATTTTACAACCGTTAATAAATATACCGTTTACGTTTGTTTCATTTATTGAATAAGCACCTTAGATTATTTCTGTTTCAAAAGTCTATAGATATTTTTTTAATGTATCTCTTGTTTACAATTTATAAGTAGTTATTTTTGTCATCCTTTAATAAAAGATTAATGGAACAGCTTCTGTCTGTTTACACGATTAAATGAAATAAATTAAATCAGTTTCACGCTGTATCCCGCACACAGCAAGGTAGGCAGTGGGAATCTATTGTTAAGACACTCCTTTCCCCACTTTCCGCCAAGTTCTGGAGGCATTGTGTGTTGAATGGCGGACTTTAACCCCGCGCTTTGCCTCGACACCAAAGCGAGAAATGAAAATATAAACGTTAATAAATATTTCATTTCTTCGAGCGGGGTTTCTTTGCACTGCGGGCACTTTGTGTCCCTGCGCCACGACTGTTATCAAGAAAGCGATGCCTCAAAAGAGTTCGACGGAAACTGAAGAACGGAAGTCTCTAAATAAGGAATGGAGTGTCCTAACATTAGTTTCCCTGGTTCCCTCTTCATACGTCACGCTGTTATGCGCATGATACTGTGTGAAGCTATGAGAATATGCTTTACGTGGTAAATGGACAAAGTATAACAACAAGCAACTATATAAAATACTTTCATTACTAACTACGTGATGGAGAAATTAGTACAGACAACGCAAAACCTGAAACTACTGAGCGCAGAGGGCTGGAAGTTAGCCCCTTAAGCGTTTTTCTTCTTCAAAATTAATAAGGAAACTGGAAAAATACAAACGAAGTTTTTAGGCTGCAATTCGTAAAAGATTTGATTTTGATAATACTTTAGGAAATATAAATGATTGTAAAATAATTAGTTAAATATACAGATACAAAAATGTATAGAAGTAGTTAGAATATAATAGAGAAAGAAAAAATAATCGGTTCATATTATTCAAAACTGTCAACTGCTATTAATTATACCGTGTATTGTACGCCGAAGACAAAGCGTTTAATTGGATACTAAGGACTTCTAGTTAATTTCATGTTTTTACGACGATGCAACGGCAACCTACCCGTATATTGATCAGTAATTTTAATTAAGTATAAACATGAGGACGACTGATTTGAGGTCACTTAGAACACTCCATTCTCCATTTTCCGCCGAATTCTGGAAGCACCTCGGCTCGTTTCTTCGAATGGGAATCAAACCCACAACCTGTCCAACCAAAAATATATGTAACAATTACGTATTATAATGGCTTAATTTTATGTACATTTTTTCAGTGATTTCTTAAAAAGGTAGGCGCTTATCGTAATTAGTACTCATAATTTAGATCAACAGTCCCGGTTCGCAATCCTCTATGATCCAAAATGAAATTATATACGAGTACATTTATAATATTATAATAATAAATAATGAATCTAATACTTAAAAACTGTTTGTGTATAATTATAGTTTTCTTTTATTTTCTCTACTATTAATATACAATGTTCATGTATAAAAAAAAAGTATTTTTCATGGATTTTTCTTGCGTAAAATTTTATGCAATATGCTTCAAGTAGGCATTAGTACCTAGTACGTGACACTTTAAATGCCTAACAATAGTCACAGTCACTAGCGGATGTATTTCATATACTTTTAATACGACCTAAATTTTTAGTGGATTTTACTAATTTAATATTATAAAACATGGTGAAACTACTAATATTAGTTTCGTTATAACGACCCCTACGTCATATACAAATGCGTCATCGCTTTACGTTTGATTCGCAAAACTAATAGCTGTTAAATCTCAGCCAAAATTTTTTGCGCCTTCACTACCTACTTTTTTGTGGATTTCCAAACGATCAAATTTGTTTTAGTTTGTATTACATATCGTTTCCTTGAAATAAATCTTTATTGTCGGAGTACTGATATTCAAATTTTTGAGATCTAGTTAATATAGAACTTGAGTTGAGAAAATTTTAATTAAAAAATGTAGTAGGCGACGATGAGACGCGCCGCGGCGCCACTGGCAGCGTTGGCACGGGACGCCTGTAGTGTTTGTTTGTGATCGTCTTCACATCTGTTTCATAAAACATCCGACGGTTTCAGTTCTCGACTTATTCTCTTACTAAACAGTACCGGTTGGGATATACGTCTCAATTATTTTAAGACGCCATTTTTAAGTATATTCTGGATTGATTGAGTGTTCAAAATGTTTTTGTTGAAGACATTGAGGAAGTTTGTGGTACTTTTGTTTGACATAAAAGAAGTGTTCAGTGAATGTCTAATTAACGTGCTGCTAAAAGATAGAGCGGAGGCCCTAATGCTGTAATATTATCATTCCTTCGTAAGGTATATGTTTTCAAAAGAGGCTGCAAATTCCAAGGAAAACATAAAGAACAAGTAACGACTGCATAAAAAACAGTTTTAAAAATATACACTTTAAAAGACTGATTAATAGCTCTCGGCTGTTTGGTAGTGAACCTCGCACTTTTACACGAGCATCTAAATAAAGACAAGCGGACTATTAATGTTCAAAAGAATGTCGGGATTGAAAAGATGTATAAGTCAAGTATCGATGCTTATGACTGGAAAACCTGTTAATTCGTCAGAGTCCGCTTGGAGGGAGGAGATACAGAAGTGAGTTGAAATTTTAATTTAAAATTTCGATAGAAAAAAATAATAGTTACTCTATTCTTTCTTAATTTAGTAATCAATGTTTAAATGAAACACTATTCTCTACAATTTTGTATCATATTGAATGTTGAGGAAACTAGCATTCAATGGTTTTTCTGCGTATACGACTATGTCAATAGCTAGTTGTTGTGGAGATCATTCTACTCAACGTACCTTAATGGCGGCAGTCATCAGTTAGTAAATCAATTAAGCACATGATACAATATCTAACGATCCATATAATATACTTGTAAACAATGCGTCAATAGTAATTATATATAAAATATGTTTTATTGTTATATTTCTTAGTACACTACATTTAAAGTTAAAAAAAATCACTGCACCCGGCGATGAGTTCTAAACTCACACAAGAAAGTATTATATTATTGTTGTTATATTTCATAAAATTATGTAGAAAGCTACTAACAAAACGTCCACTACTTAGCGCCGTGATGTCTTTGTTTCGGAGGATTATGAGCAATATAGCAATATATTTCGTTGGATGCCATCGGCTAAGAAGCGATAACTGTGAAATATGTCTAAAATTAATAATTGATAAAATAAAAAACCGGACAAGCACGAGTCGGCCTCGCCCACCGAGAGTTCCGTACAAAACTTGGAGGTCTCGAGCTTTTTCAGAAATTCAAGCTAAGCTTAGCTAGAGCCCTTTAATCTGATACCTCATTTGAATAAGCGGCTATAATACCAAATTCTCCCCTTTTAAAGCTTAATTTTTTAAGATTTAACCACAAATGTATAGTTTTCAGATTTTTTCCTCAACTTCATAATTCTAGGTCAACCGGAAGTACCTTATGAATTTTGATTCCATTCTTAGCGTCGAAATACGCGTTTTTTGCGATAAACCGCCCCATATCTTTTTTTAATTTAATGTAAAAATACAATTTTTTCAAGAAATCATGGGAGCGTAGATTTATAACGTATATGGTTTGAATTTTAACTCGATATCTCCAAACGTTCCCGAGATAAAGGCTCTTGACAGACAGACAGAGAGACGAACGGACGAAGTGATCTTATAAGGGTTCCTTTTTTCCTTAAAAGGTACGGAATCCTAATAATATAGTAAATCTTACTATAATTATATCATTTACTGGTCCATTGATATCTTCTATCTTGGAGTAGGTTGAGATTATTGGAGTAGGTTGAGAATTAATAATATGCAAATGAAAATCCACGCCCTAGAAAACTTTATCGTACTTATAATTATTGTAGGAGCTCACGTCATAAGGTTTGACGTCAGGATTCTGGCTGTGTCAACATCCACATTGTTTATATCTTGTCTTTAACTGGAACAATAGAGTATTAAGAGATATAATGAAATTCAAGAATATTATATAAAAATATTTATATATTTATTTGAATATATTTCAATTAACGATCTAAGTGGATCTTCAATATTTTATATCTAAATTAAAAAATAAAATCAGCTTCACCTGTATCCCGCACACAGCAGGGTAGGCAGAGGGAACCTAGTGTTAAGACACTTCGTTCCCCACTTTCTGCCGAATTCTGGAGGCATTGCGTGTTGAGTGGCAGAACTCAACGCCGCGCTTAACCTCGACACCAGAGCGAAGAAANGTTTTGCAGTCACACCTCGCGCCGTTGCGCCACGACTGGCCTCATATTTTTATATATATATTTTATATCTAAAACAGTCAAAAGCTAAGTAAAAAAACTAAGATAAACCTTTACTTAATACAGTAGTTTAATAAAAAATGTAGGTATATATTATAATTTTTAACTAAAACGAAGATATTGTATAGATTTTACGATAACTTTTCATGTTTTCTTTAAAAGTGGACATACATTACGTACGTGGTGAGTTCTACTTAAAGTGGTGTAATATTAAATCTGCTCTTTTGTAAACTGCAAATAACTAGCCCTAACAGACCTATACCCAATATGCTTATTCAATTATTTTCTTTAGTACGGCCTCTTGTTGTGAAAGCCTTTTATCTTTTTTATTGTGACACTCGATAATATCTAATAAAATAATGAGAGATAACCATAGTAAATACGATATAGAATGGTGCAAAAAGCTTTGATTATTCTGAAGTATCCTTTTTAGCTATGCGTTGGCTGATTAATTGTAACATATCACTAAGCTCCAATACTTAAAACATATAAACTATACATACATAAGAAATAAATCTTCGCAACGGAATGACCATTTTTAGTATTCCGTATCCAAAGTGTAAAACGGGAAGATACCGCTGTCTGTTGTCACCGGGTTGTATCTCCTGAACCGTGACAGTTGATTTTTTATTTGAGATGATGTATTTCTGTTGCCGCTTTAATAATTAATACAAAAAGGCAAATAAAATAAATAATTAATTGGGCTCCCGTACAACATACGTGATTTTTTACGCTTTTTATACATAATGGTATGGAATCCATCATGCGACAGTTCGAATCGCATTGGGGCGGTTTTAAAATTTAAGAATTAAATTTTCATATTACTACCGACATGAAATAAACGTTCTGTATTAGCGTAGCGACGAACATACATAGATGCAACTTTAGAAAAGAGCTTTCAATACAATGCGAATATTACAATAAAGTGGCATTAAAAATGTTACAATTACGCAATTTCGCTTACTAAACAAATTAGTTTATTTAAGTAAAGGTCGTCAGCTCGTGGAAATTGATTTGTTGAAACGAATTTCATTAATATTTCAGTCACATTTATTTATTTATATTAAATTAAGATTTTAAGTCATAAAAATACATATCAAGAGTACTAAACAAAACATTTTTCCACAACAGATACCGCAACGCCAGGTACGCTGCGCGGCGTGTTCGCAAGCGTGTCATATTCAAGCACGGAGACTGCAACGTAGTCCAATGGAACGTAGCGAAGCGCAGGCGCCGATACCTCCAGGACATCTTCACTACCCTCGTGGATGCGCAATGGCGCTGGACGCTGCTCGTATTCGCTCTTTCCTTCATCCTCTCCTGGCTGCTATTTGCCCTCATATGGTGGCTCATCATCTTTACCCATGGCGATCTCACCCCTCCCACAAACACATCCGAACCGTTCATCCCATGTCTTAATAACGTTAACTCCTTTACCGGATGCTTCCTTTTCTCTGTCGAAACTCAACATACTATTGGATATGGTTCCCGGACGACGAATGAAGAGTGTCCCGAAGCAATCTTTGTAATGTGCATACAAAGTATTGTCGGTGTCTTCATTCAAGCTTTCATGGTAAGATATTATTTGAAATAGTATGGTAAGATATTAATTATAATAATATTTAAAAAAAGAAACATTTATTATATTATATTTCCATTTCTTCGCTCTGGTGTCGAGGTTAAGCGCGGCGTTGAGCTCTGCCACTCAACACGCAATGCCTCCAGAGTTCGGCAGAAAGTGGGGAACGGAGTGTCTTAACACTAGGTTCCCTCTGCCTACCCTGCTGTGTGCGGGATACAGCGTGAAGCTAATTTTTATTTTAATTTTTAAAAAAAGAAACGATAAATATACGCTAAAACAATTGAATAATGTTACAAATTTTTGCGTCTAATCCAAGAAATACTTCGTAGTCACTTTAGAATGAGACAAGAATTATTAACACTTTAAACTCTTATCTAATGATTGCTGTAAATGAAAATAGTCTGGCAACAAAGCGTTTAAAAATTTAAAATAAAAACTGTTGCAGCATCAAATCACTTGAAGGGTTATCAAAATACGTTTGTTAAGAAATCTTCCTGCTTCATAGCCAATATGATAAAATAGTATTAAAATAAATTTTGGAATTTAGCCAAATCTATACGTACCAATAGGTGATCCAGATGCTCTCGTAAAAATAATTACAACGTTTAATAAGATTATTACTTTATTTATAATATTATAAATTATGATTTTATTAATGTAGACACTTCTGTAAAAAAATCATACTTCATAGTGTTATAAATAGACATGATGATGACCACGCGATTCTTAATTATAAAGTTGATACCTACACAAAAAATATAGCTAGCACAAGTATACTAAGTATACGTAAATAAAACAAATAAATAAATCAACTTCGCGCTGTATCCCGTATACTGCAGGGTAGGCAGAGGAAACCTAGTGTTAAGACACTCCGTTCCCCACTTTCTGCCATATTCTGGAGGCATTGCGTGTACACAACCAGTCGGTTTACAGTCACACTTTATACCCCTGCGCCACGACTGGCCTCTAGTATACTCTAAGAAAATAATTTAATAAAATTTAAATAATTTTAGGTGGGAATTGTGTTTGCTAAGCTCTCTAGACCCAAAAAACGAGCACAGACCCTGCTCTACTCCCGCAACGCTGTCATATGCCTACGAGAAGGACAGCTGTGTCTCATGTTCCGCGTTGGTGATATGAGGAAATCTCATATTGTAGAAGCACATATAAGAGCACAAATAATTCGCCGCAAGGTATATTATTACGACAAAGCGGAGACTGGTTAGTGATTGGGGATTTCAGTCAGCACGCTTCGATACCTTATCCGACCTTTAAATGTTCTCTAACCGGTGAATCTAAATCTATGCTGTAAATCTAAATCAAAAGACAGTGTAGGTTTTGATTCTTTCATTAACATTTCAATTTTAACTCATAAGGATTCCTTGTCTTGTCCGTAGGTGGGTCTAATATTCGCAAAGCTGGCTCGAGCCAAAAAGCGTAACACAACGCTTCTCTTCTCAAGGAACGCTGTAATATGCCTCAGAGACGGAGAATATTGCCTGCTCTTCAGAGTGGGTGACATTCGCAAGTCGCACATTCTGGAAGCACACGTCCGTGCCCAGATTATTCGGAAAAAGGTTGAGTACCTTTTGTACGAAAATTTTTATTTGAATGTCTATGTTGTGTTTTTATTTTTATCTGTATTAGACCCATCTAAGGATTGCCTAACCTCACTTGCATTTTGTAAATTAACTTTTAATTTCGCTTTTAGTGTAAATTGTATGGTTGCATATAGTAATTTTAAATTATAACAAATATTGTTAATTGACTGAGATGTAAATAATAAGCTGTGAAATATTTAAATAACCTTTTAAATATTCTTAAATTAATATCTGTTTGCAAATATTAATTTCATATTCATAGTCTAATTTGTATAAATTCATTAGACAGCAGCTTGCACGATTAGTAGAGCATGTGAATGTATCTTTACTACTTTTATTTTTATTTTACCGGTGAAAGTTAAGACATGGCGACAGAGTGACATTTTTTAATTATTTATATTGAACGATGACAGATCACAAGAGAGGGGGAGATGCTGCCATTTTACCAGCAAGAATTGAAAGTGGGGGCTGACGGAGAAGAAGACCGGCTGATGTTCATCTGGCCTATGACTATTGTGCATAAAATCAATGAAAAGTCACCACTTTACAATTTGTCAGCATCAGATATGTTGCGGGAGAGATTTGAAATTGTAGTCATGTTAGGTATGTTAAATTAGTAATTTCAATGTACAGAAAAACACACCAAAATTTTGTCATTAAAATATCCTATAAAATGGCAATTGCTGATTGCATTATAATTTTGGCATTCTAGTTTCTTCCACTACTTATAAGTAGTATTAGGTATGTATGTACCTGTAATGTGTAAATGTATATTTAATAATATTTTAGTAAACTGATTTAAATATTTCTTTATATTTATTGCTTAGAATTTGTTAATAATGATAAATATTTCCCAATACCAATATCGAGAAATATCTTTATTTTATAAATACAGAAGAAACACAGAAACAATTTAAGTCCGATTTTAAATATGTGCTTAAAAATAGTTTAGTATGGTGTTAATCTAAATCAGTGAGCTCATGTTCTTGGCACACCATTTAAATGAAGGCTTGGTAGATTGCCCTAAAATTTATACGCATAGTAAACTTCCTGTGACACGTACCTTCTAAAGATCTTCTAAAGATTTCCCATTTGCCAATCTGTAAAATATACATGCCTCAAGTAGTGTGTAATAAAGTTTAAAATCGAAATCGTTTAAAAATTTGAACGAATCAGGATTTGAACCCGCAAATATCAAAATAATTGTTATGATATTCCAGAGGGTGTCATAGAATCAACGGGTATGACAACACAGGCTAGGAGCAGTTACTTACCATCAGAGATCCAGTGGGGGCACCGTTTTGAAACTATGGTATCATTTCGCAAGGAGACGGGAGAGTATGAGGTAATTATTTTTTTTTATTGAAAGATAAATATATTTTTTTATTAAGAAATAAAAAAAACTTTATTTATTTTTTATTTCTTTTTTTATTGTTTAAAATATTTCTAAAACTGTGATAAGTATATTGTTATCAACAAATCGTAAAGAATAAAAAAAATATTTGATATGTATGTATATTTTATGCATCGTTTGAACTTTAAAAAATATTTAATATGCAAATTCAAATTTAGAAACGTGCTTATTTTTGAGATGATGTTTCTCAAACATATCTGGTTTGTTGTTGTATTTTTATCTGTCAAACTATGAGGGAACTTAGAAATTATAAAATATCCATTTTGTATCGGCCCCATTTTTATGATATAAAATATTTATTTAGTTTTTAATCAGTAATACTCTATCAGCTTCACGCTGTCCCCCCCACACAGCAGGGTAGGCAGAGGGAACCTAGTCTTAAGACACTCCGTTCCCCACTTTCTGCCGAATTCTGGAGGCATTGCGTGTTGAATGGCAGAACTCAACGCCGCGCTTTACCTCGACACCAGAGCGAAGAAATAGAAATATAAATTTAAGTAAATATTTCATCTCGTCGAGTGGGGATCGAACCCACAACCAGTCCATTTTACAGTCACACTTAGTGCCCCTGCGCCACAACTGGCCTCGCAGGCCTCATTAATACTAGTTTCGATTTTATGTAGCCGATGATTCTTTGCAATAGATATTAGAAATTTTAACCTACTTAGTATTTGACAGTATCAACTAGTCCGTCACATTATGTATTTGGTTTCGTACGACAAAAACCTATGTATAATGAATATACAAGTATTTTTTTAATAGTAGGTCAATATAACATAAGAAATTAACTAAAAGCCAGTGCTTTTAGGAAACTGTGTGACTTTAAACACGACGTTTACGTGTTCGATTCCTATTCCGGAGAATGAATTATTATTTATTACATAATATATTTTTTATTTAGCTTCGTTCTAGTAACGAGACAAAAGCGCCACTCGACACACAATTTCTCGAGAATTCAGCGGAATGTGGGGGACGGAGGGTCTTAACACTATTTTTCCTCTGCCTAATGCGGAATACAGTGTGAAACTGAACTTATTTTTTTTAACTAAAGGCAAAAAAAGTCAACAGTAAAAACTATGTAGTGTTGTTGTTATACAGAGAAGAAATTAACGAAGCTGTGACTTTTATACGAATACAAAATTGGACGCGCAAATTATTCTGATTCAGATTACTATTTCCGTCTTAAAAATAATACTGTTTGCTCAGTAAACGTCAAAATACAAGATTTTGATGTTTTGATTATAGAACGATGATACAATTTATTTTTTTATGAAAATTTAAAGAAAGTAATATAGCTGTATAATGTAAATAATAATAATGTGTAATGTACTAGTATGTAAATAATAACGCTATATCCTACACACATCAGGGTAGGCAGAGGATATCTAGTGTTAAGACACTCCGTTCCCCATTTTTCCGACGAATTGGAGACATTACTTATTGATTGGCGGAACGCAGCAAATTGCCTCGACGCCAGAACGAATAAATGAAAATATAAATTTAAATAAAATTTAATAAAAAAATTAATCAAAAAAAATTATAAAAAAAATAAATAAAATTAAAAAATATTTCATTTCCTCCAGTGGCGATCGAACCCACAACCAGTCGCACTTACAGTCATACACTTGTGCTCCTGCGCCACGACTGGCGTTTTTTACTATGTCCTATAAATGTTGCTCTTGGGTTTATTGCGCACAATTTGTACCATATAAATTGTCATTTTCACTTAACAAGTTGCCGCGTAAATGAAATACAAGTCATTCAATCATTTTTCTTGATGATTTTCCTGCCTCGATTTTCCTGCCTTACTGACATAAGAAATATTAAGCCGATATTCGTAATAATATATTATTTAACATATTAGGTCGTGGCGCAGCGGCACGAGGTGTGACTGCAAAATCGACTGGTTGTGGGTTTGATTCTCACTCGAGGAGAGGAAATATTTACTTAAATTTATATTTCCATTCTTCGCTCTGGTGTCGAGGTTAAGCGCGGCGTTGAGTTCTGCCACTCAACACGCAATGCCTCCAGAATTCGGCAGAAAGTGGAGAACGGAGTGTCTTAACACTAGGTTCCCTCTGCCTACCCTGCTGTGTGCGGGATACAGCGTGAAGCTAATTTAATTTTTAATTTTTAATTTAATATTATTATTAAGTAAATTTATCCTTATTTTTCCGATGAGATTAAAATTGATAAAAAAATAAACTTTATGCTGTATCCCGCACCCAGCAGGGAGGGTAGGCAGAGTGAACCTAGTGTTAAGACACTCAGTTCCTCATTTTCCACCGAATTCTGGAAGTATTGCTTGTTGAGTGGCGTAACTCAACGTAGCGCAATGCCTCGACACCAAAGCGAAGATAGAAAATATAAATTTTAATACATATTTCATTTCCTCGAGTGGGGATCAAACCCACAACATGTCGCATTTACATTCACATGCTTGTGCCACTTCGCCACGACTGGCTTCTTTAAAATAGATTGAATTTCAATTATCCAAAATGTCTATTATTGTGGCTTTTCCTTCATTTTTTTATTAAATATTTCGAAGAATAAATTACATCAATAAATAAATTATGACAATGAATAGAACACATTACATTCATAATTAATAAAGAATATTAAAAATCAGCTTCACGCTGTATCCGGCATACAGCAGCAGGGAACCTAGTGTAAGACCCTTTGTTCCCCACTTTCTGCCGAATTCTGGAGGCATTGCGTGTTAAGTGGCAGAACTCAACGCCGCGCTTTGCCTCGACACCAGAGCGATGAAATGGAAATATAAATTTAAGTAAATGTTTCATCTCTTCGAGTGGGGATCGAACCCACAACCATTCGGTTTTACAGTCACACTTTGTGCCACTGCGCCACGACTGGCCTCAATAAAGGATAAAGAATATTGATTTGCATATATGAATTTTTTCTATAAAAACAACTAAATTATTACTTACAGTCACAATAAGTTTTCCTTCCTGTTCACAAATCATACATAATATATGTTTTTATTGAACTACAAGTTAAAGTATATGACAATAAATAAATAACAAATGATTACATCATCTCTACATAAGAACGTCACAATGTTATTTTCTTACGCCATCAGTACCGTAAAGCGTATTTGAATTTTACTGGCAGAATTTATTATTAGCATATTCACTTATTATATTTTTTTAATATATATTTTATTACAATATCTAAATATTTTCATTTTTTTCGCTCTGGTGTCGAGGCAAAACGCGACGTTGAGTTCCGCCACGGAAAGTGGGGAGCGGAGTGTTTTAACACTAGGGTTCCTGTCTACCTTGCTAAATGCAGGATACAGCGAGAAGCTGAAAAAAAAATTACTTATATTTTTATTGATGTCCGCTAGATGAAAATAGTAATAAACATGTTAATGTTTTTGGACATAAAACTACTTTGTCTCTTTTACTATACGTTTTACTATCAATATTCCACATACATTCACCACACGATATACTTCATGATGGGTTTAATAAATTTGTTCGTCTTTTAAAGAAAAACTTAGGTTTTTGTTTCTTTGTAATTTTGTTTTAGATACTGAGTTCAGTTACTCGTCTTCTTTTTTTTGTGAAAATTATATAGTACTTTTTTTATCAGCTTCACGCTGTGTTCCGCACACATCAGGGTAGGCAGAGAGTGCTTAGTGTTAAGACACTCCGTTCCTTATTTTCCGCCGAGGTTTGGAGGCATTGCGTGCTATGAGGCGAAACTCAACGCCGCACTTTCGCCTGTACAACAGAGTGAAGAAATGAAAATATAAATTTAAATATATATTTAACTAGTGGGCGCGCGCGGCTTCGCCCGCTTATTTGGACACTTAGGGGTGAATTCTAAAAAAACCACGAAACACGTGTTCAATAAAATATTTTTAACAGTCTGAATTAATTTTTTTATAAAAATCGGTGGTGATTTAAAGATTTTTCCATACAAACTTTCAACCCCTTATTTGCACCCTTAGGGGGTGAATTCTAAAAAACCATGAAACACGTGTTCAATGAAATATTTTTAAGAGTCTGAATTTCAAATTTTATAAAAATCGGTACAGATTAAAATTTTTTTCCATACAAACTTTCAACCCCTATTTCATCCCTTTAGGGTTAAAATTTTTCAAATTCCCTTCTTAGTGGATGTCCAGAATATGAAAATAAACATCTGCCCAAATTTCACGTTTCTACCATCAGCGGTTACGGCTCTGCGTGCGTCTTACCTCAGTCAGTCAGCACAAGTCCTTTTATATATATAGATTTCCTCGAGTGCGGATAGAACCCACAACCAGTCGTGTTTACAGTCACACTTTGTGCCCCTGCGCCACAACTGGCTTCTAAGGCTATAGTGGCGACGCTATATTGTTAATTAGTGCATAAGTTTATCATCATATGTACTATAATGTTTTCTAATAAATAAATTTCAGGTGGATTATACAAGATTCAACAACACATACGAGGTGGACACGCCGTTGTGTTCCGCAAAGCAACTAGACGAGTTACGCGCTACAGTCTCCACTTCACAGAAATTAGGTATGTTCTTTTCCTTGAAGACGCCAACGCCATAAGGTTATGTAAATTATTCATCTTACCTCATATACTGTCTTCTAGGAAATCCCATTATTCGTCTAATACCGATTATCTGTAAAACCGCGTATTTTTTTTTATGGAAAAGACAAGATTTTATCCAAAGATATTAAGAAATCACCGTGACTGATCACACACACATGTATAGTATTATTATCAAATAAAATGTTTATATTTGCCATCGACATCACGTTCGCATTTTTTGTTGATGCAAAAGTCAATAATAAAAAAGTATTAAATTAAATAAAATTCTTCTTATCTTCTTACTAAAAATTGTTTATTCTTAAATTTGGATATCTTATATTCTTCTTATCTTCTTACTAAAAGTTGTTTATGTTAGTTGTTAGTTAATAAACAATTTTTGACACAAAGCATAGTTTTTACACCTAATGAAAAAAAAATTAACATATAAATTACATAATAAAGGCAATTTACATTAGAAAAATATATAATAGCCTATTAAGATTTTACTATCAAATAAATACTACGTCAATAAAAAAAAATGAATTCATTCACGACACAGTCCGCACAGGTCAATGTGAGCTACTCTATTTTTAACACTCATATAATCATCGAGAGTACATCCTAACTGAACTGCCTTCACATATTTAAATACAAAATATTATCCAATCAGCTTCACGCTGTATCCCGCACACAGCAGGATAGGCAGAGGGAACCTAGTGTTAAGACATTCCGTCCTCCAGTTTCCGCCGAATTTTTCAAGTCATTGCGTATTAAGTAGCTGAACTCACAGCCGGGCTTTTGCCATGGTGCCAGAGCGAAGAAATGTAAATATTAATAAATAACAATTTTTTCCCCCAAACGGTGATCGATAAACACAACTGTGGCATTGCAGTCGTACCCTTGAACTTCTACACCACGACGGCTTTAATAATATGTATGTGTTATATTAAATATATTTTTTAATTTCAGATCGTATGCTAGGAACCATTCCGAAAACATTCTCCAATGACACGTTAGACATGAGTTCTGTAGATTCAATGTCATTAGATGAACACATCGAAATCAAGATACCGGAAGCAAGAGCCAGGGAAAATAGACTGATGGCCCAAAACAATTTCGTCCAGCACATCAACGAGAAGAGCAGAAATGGCAGCAACTTCCATTTAGCTGTTGAGAACGGTCTCGACATTATAAGAAACCCAGTTTCTGATGTCAAAGTAGATAATAAGGAACACAATCACATTCATAGAAGTCACAGCCACGCCAGTATGAAGAGGGTCCACGGCCTTACTCCGAACGGAATTAGCCACGTCAATGGCCATGACCACAAACTTGAACAGAATAAGATTAAAAAGTAAGTTGTAATAAACTTGTTCTTCGAGTCGCTTTTAAGTGATTTTTTTAATAACTAAAACTGGTACTTGGTGTTAAATAGTTGCTTAGATGTTAGTTTTTATAGTTATAGTTTAATGAAGAGCGTACAGCTTCGAGTCTAAGCGCACTTGATGGTAGCTGGTTCAAATTTCTTTCGAAAAATATATTATATTATATTTAATAGAGTCCCTGAATTAAATAAATAAAATAAATAAATATAGCATTTAGACTACCTCACTGTCTAACAGGCAATGATATTTAGATAAAATAGATTAAAAAGAAACGATACGTTGCTATCCATGTATTATTCTAATTCTTTTCTTACAAGAGTACATTTGTTGACCATATTTAAAATTATATTATATTAAAAAATGAGAAAACCTTAATATTAACAAAAAAGTGCAATATTTATTTATTTATATAAATATTTCAGGTCTCCTAGCGACCATATATTAGGGCAGACGCCCGTCATCCCCATCCTCGTGACGTCCGCGGACTCCGACGCCTGACGCCCGCCGACGTCATCGCTGTCACCGTCACCGCCGTCACCGTCACCGTCGTCACCGTCACCGTCACCACCGTCACCGTCACCGTCACCGTCACCATCATCGTCGTCACCGTCACCGCCGTCACCACTCGCCACGCAGCGAGTACATTGTTGAAATAGATGATTTAACTAAACACATCTGGATAAACCCACAAACTTATCAAAATCTAATTAAAAGTAGCTTCATGCTTTTTCCCGCATGGCAGGCTAAGAAGAGGGAACCAGTGTTAAGACACTCCGTCCCCTACGCACCTAGTTTAAAATTTTAAAATTAAAAACAACTTTTAATGAACATTGAATAAATAAATGAATTATTTAACTCGTTTGAGGCTAGACTAAAATTGTAATAAAAAACTATTATAAGATACATATTTAAACAAATCTTTTGTGCCAAAATGTATAGTGTCGTTGATAATAATTAAGAATTTTTGTGATGCCCAAAGTATTATTTATATTTTAAATGTGTAATTAAATAAAATTTATGGTGATGTCCAATTATGGATAAGTCTTGATTATAAAATATTTTAAATTATTTTAATTTGTATAAAAAAATAGGTATTCACTTCCAAATTCTTAACCTTCATGGCGATGAGGTCATATTCAGCAATTAATAAATGAATGAACTTAGAAATATTGCTTATGAAGCTTTTGTGAATAACCTTTTTTTTATTATTTTGCTATTTAATATTTTTTTTATTTTTTACTTAAAGCAGGTAATTTTGACTTATAGTATCTTTGTATGTTAAAAACATTAGATTTGACACTATGAATTGTATAAAGACTAAAAAAACAAGAAATATGCTTATATTAATATGAAATTTGACAGTAAAATGTTACTATTTAAAAAAAATCGACACTATAAATTTTTATGTTTAACACTATTAAATTAGACGCGTTATATACAAGAGACCGTACCATCTTAACTAGCTGTCTACCTATAAGTTTAGAATACCTCTTAGTAATCACACCTTGGCTCAACGCCAAGGCTAAATTGGTTCTGCGACAGCTGCAAAAAACCCAGTAAAATCAATATATCTAGTAAAGATGTTTTAAGAGTTTTAACACATACATTTTGTTGTTATCTAACTTTTAACCTTCATTGAGAACGATGTCATATTCTAAAAAATCTCATAAAATATATCAATATTTCCAATACCAATCAGAAAATTTAGATTTTTCTAATCTTTATTTTTTTTATAAACTATAAATTTTGTCAGCCTTCTTTTTTAAATAAAAAAAAACAAAGAAAACAGCGAGACAGTGAAATATTTCTATAAAATAGAAATATATTTTACGTGGGTTGCCATTTTTTATATTCTTTTGAAGAATAATAAGTATGTCATGCCGAATTAGTGTAGGTAATTGGCTTATAAAGCATATAATTATATTTTTACCTCTGGTAGTAGCCGGTTCAAATGTCACTCACAATGGTTTCTTTTCCATATTTCATCTTCTTCAATAAAAAACAAGAGATGGTCGCGTAATATTTAGTACTTATTTAAATTTATTGTAATAGTAAAATTAGCAAAGCGAATTTGAGAACCGTTAAAGCTTTAACTTAATGAAATTATGTTTTTATTAAGCGTTAAACTAAACATATTTTCCCTTTCAAAGTTCAATACAGAAGGCTATATTAATTTAAATGGCCGTGATTCTAACCAAATTTAGTTTTAAATTTATTTATTTGGCCCCGGTTTTTTTATTTTTATTATACAACTTAAATATTTATAACTATTGTCGTACCAGTTTATTATGTATTGAATTTATACGATTTATAAACAAATATAATGTACAAAGGTAGTCCATAACTCTATACAGACGCCGCAATTGAAAGTATTTTGAAATGCGTTCCTTTAATGAATAGTCATGTTAAGTACTTATTTATACATTTTAGTAAATTTTACTATAGAAGATTTTTTTGCGAGATGTAGGTATATTCGTTTTTATATCTCGACACAAAGATATAGTGATAAAATATATAGTTCTCCAATTCGCCCATTTTAGAAGAAATGTGATGAGGTGGTAAAACGATATGACCCGCTTTGTATAGCCATATTGGAGAAAGTTCTATAATATCTATTATAAATATTGCCCCGACTAGGATTCGAATCCACACCAGTATATTAAATATAAATATATGTACAATTTTAATTGTAATATGTTACTCCACTAATATATTCATTAAGTGTTAGTTCTACTAATGCTTGCTGTATAGAAGAGAAAAAAAATGCTGTTTTATGCGTGCTGTTTTATCGTTTTTGTAAAAAATTTTAAAATCTGAATTTTGTTTTGTATAAATTTGATTGTTGAATTAATTTATCATGACATTTGTAATAAATATTTATATAAAGAATATTTTTGTAACACAATTTTTAGTAAAATTAAAAAATGGACGAATTTATTGCTTCTATGTTTAGATAACAGGGACTCACGGCGCGGGCGCCGCTTCCTTATTTACTGGAATAGAAGAATTTTATCTCGCTGTAAATTTATTATAATTAAATATGATACTTATAATTAAAAAATCGTTTTATTTAAATTTCATTTTTTATTATTAATATTAATTGATGGTGTCGTGGCGCAGGAGCACAAGGGTGTGACTGTTAGGCGACGGTTGTGATTGTGAGTTCGATCCCCACTCGAAGGAATGATTATTTATTAATATTTTCATATATTCGCTCTGGCGCCAAGGCAAAACCGCGGCGTTGAGTTCCGCCACTCAACACGTAATGCCTCTAAAAATTCGGTGGATCGGTGAAAAGAAGGGAGCGCGCTAGATTCCCGCTGCCTACCATGGTATATGTTCCCACATACAACTACGTGAAAATGATAAAATTATTATTAATTTTAAATTTAATGAGATATAGAAATGAGTACTAAGATTCTAGTTATAAAATGTAAACAAAAAATAGAACGTTAGTACCTACTTAGTTTCATATTATCATATTGCACAAACAATATCTCAGCAAATTCTGATATTCACTAGTAAACATAAACATATAAATAAGTATATCAGGTATCAGAGAAGACAGTAAATTTTAGCTTTTTGTTTAAGCCGTAACAAAATTGGGAAAAGGTATTCAAAGTGTAAATATTTTCCTGAACGACACCTATTGGCTCCGTGCACGACTACAGCGCCACCCAGCGTACGCAAATTTGTTGGCTCTGACGTTTTCGTTTTGTTAAGATTTTACTTACTACATTATATTAATATCAATACTAGTCAATTGAAACGTTATTTTACTAAAAATGATTTCAGTAATGTGTTGTAGCATTGACCATAAAAAGAAAATAAGTCATAGAAATTATTCTATTATTAAAATACGCAATATAAAAATGTTTATTATTAACCAATTACTTATATACCAAAACAGAGTGTAATTTAAGAAATAAATGTAATTTAATTTTAATTATTTTTATATTATTTGTAAATGTAATTAAATAAAGAAATATTTGCTAATATACAGAAGATATGCTGTACAATGTTTTGAAACCAATACAGTTAAATAAATTTTCGGGAATTTTATTCAAAATTTGGCATATACAAATTTTTTTATAAAATTCCCGACTCTATCATTCATCTCTGCATTATCCTTTCAACATAAATTCTTATACTCGCAATATTATATGTTTGTTGTGTTTCTTCTCTGGAAAATTCCCTCTTCTTTTGAAGGAAGGGGCATAACAATCTTCACCTATTTTCCACTTCGATCTATAACTGTATATTTGGAAAACCTTTATCAGCTAAAACAATATCGTTGCTGATGATTTTAATGATAATTGTTGCTCATCATTACAGATAGATGAAAACCCAGTAAAATATTTTTTTTCTGTTGAAGCGAGTATTACGGGGTATTACGTATTTTGTCCTTAATTTTTTTGTCCTTTTTAATATAAATAATTGAGTTGTATTTTTCTGTTTTTACTTCATCATCACTTACTTGACTATAAATATATCTATTACATGTAAATGTATTTATTGTATTCTAAAATTGCTCATTTTCTTGACTTAATACAATGATAAATCAAATATTTTGTTTTGACGTTAACAGGTGACAAAGCTTACATTTTTTTTACTTTTGGCCACCATGAGCGCTGTGAGCGATTATGACATCCCCACCTAGTACTTTGCACCCTATATGAATCTTATGTAAAGAAAACAATAGTTCGATCTTTAAATATTTTTATTTAAATTACTTATACTACTTATTAATATAAGTAGATATTTATTTCATTTTAAATACATTAAATTAAATTATTAAATATTTAATGCTACAATTAAAGTTGACAATTAAATATTATAATATTTTATATTATACTCTAAAAATATTACAAAAGCTATAATATATGACTATCATTATTATTATATTACACAACACATCTAAAAATACTTTACTCTTTAATAATTTCTATTGGACAATAGATGGCGCTGCAAAAAATTTATTTTATACTCTCTTTACTTGGTCTTTTCTTCTTTTCGTCTTCACTAGAGGAAGAAGATTGTTCTTCGGCGCTGCTAAAATAGTTTGGAGGATACTTGGCAATTGTAGGTTTGCCTGTAATAGTGAGACTAGCTCTTCTTATAGCATCAACTACTAATCTGTCGGAAATTTTGCTTAGAGGCGATACTGTCTTATCATATAAGATTCTTGGTATAGGCGGTCCGGTCATGGAACCTAAAAAGATCATTTTTTTATATTATAATATATGAATAAACTATTGGATCCATTGGAAATTACATTTAGTTTTAATAATGTTTGTTTTTTATAGTATTTACATGATCACATTATAAAGTATCTATATATTTTTAAAATATTAATAATTTGTCTCCGAATTCCTAAGTGGTTTTTTATGACGTATAAATAATTTAAAACATAAAGCGATCTATTGTAATATAAACTATGACATGATAAGTTATTTTAATATCAACACGTTCTATAAGACTAGACAAGTTAAATAAATAAAGTAGACATTACCTGTCCATTTTTTCTTATCTTCTAGTAACTAAATTATATACAAGGTCAATAAAAATGTATGGGATCATGTGTACAGATTAGGAACTTATTGTTAGTAATAATCAGCTTCACGCTGTATCCCGCTCACAGCAGGGTAGGCAGAGGGAACCTAGTGTTAAGAGGCCAGTCGTGGCGCAGGGACACAAAGAGTGACTGTAAAATCGACTGGTTGTGAACTCGGCGGAAAGGGAAACGGAGTGTCTTAACACTAGGTTCCCTCAGCGTGAAGCTTATTGTTAATCCTCTATAATAATTATTGAGTGATATGTGAGATCAATTCCCACCTAGAATACATATTGACATCGCATTTTAAAGTCAGATACTGACCCTCTTTGACCTTCTTCAACAAATATATCTTGTAATTTTTTTCACATCACGCATATCCTGTACCCATGTGAAGAATGGGCCCCAAAGTTACTCTTCCTAATTATTCCTATTTATTTAATATTAGTAATGGTTCATTTTATTTAGACGCCGCCGCCTTCTATCTAATCGGACCGGTAAAATGTCAAAATTGTGGAATGTGTGTAGGTTTTTTACAGGATTGTTCATGTAAAAAATCTAAGCAACGACGGTTGCTACTAATTCTATTTATCAGCAATAGTTATTGAGTCATGCTGATGACTAGAGAATGATATGACTAAAAAGTCACATAGCTTAAGCCAAATTCATTATCTTGTATGTACGAGTATATACGAGAAACATTTTAATACTTTATTTCAATTTTGATCATGTGGTCGTGGTATGGTTGGAATATGCCTGACTGCAAACGACGGTAAAGCTTTCAAATTATATTCTTTAACTTTTATATTTATATCTGTATTCTTTATATTTAAAATGTCTTGCTTGTTGTCCGGTTAGAACAGGTGCACTGTTGGTACCGCCAGTAATCATTGTTTTTTTTTAATGTTAGAGTAAAAATCTTATATTAAGTGGGAAATGCAAGTGTGGTTACTTAATGGAATGGACTACCTTGGCACTAGGTTCCCAAAATTCCCTCTGCCTTCCCTTCTATGTGCAGGATATAGCGTGAAGTTTATGTTAGGTTTTATTCACTCTACCTCAAAACGTAAATTCCTCTTAAGTCAGTAACTGGAAGAGGCAGCGCTCCTTTTACGGAAACAGCATATAGGGTAAAATATTTCAAACCCATACGTAAAGAAATTAATCAAGATAACAGTTTAGACGTAGGATTTTTTTTTCACTTCACGATGTTTATCCATACCTGTATTTCGTGTGACGCAGTTACGCAAAGATGCGAATAACATAAACGCATACTACTATAAAAATGCTACTAAAGGTTAAACAACTTTGAACTCTGCCGCCAATACCTACGACTCGATTTCGAAATGAGGCGTATGCGGCGGTTTCCCTTTGATTGATTTGTTTTATGTATGCGTGCGCCGTTCTTGACAAATTTTATTATTTATTTTGTTTGAAAAAAGACTTTCATTTTTGGGAAAAAGAAAATAATAATTGTATTAAGCTTTTATGGAGTAGTTAAAACTATGGTTTCATTTAAAGTGGTGCTGACACTTCCATCCTGTATAGTTATGTCTTGAGGCTGGTCATGATAATTATATTGAGGATCTATTCTCTTAACTCAGCCTCAGACTAATATGGACTGATTTTTCCTTAAGAATATATATTATAATAATTCAATATCGTTGTATCTCTTTCCATCAATTTTATCATCTGACACCAAACAGTACATAAAGCGACATTACAAGAAGCCACCCAAGCAAACGATCACAAGCTCATTATATTACAGCGTAAAACAATAGTCGTATCGGAAATATGATATTAGAATATGAAAATCATTTGAAAAATGATAAATACTACTATAAAATTTACTTATTTATATTTCTTTTCTTAAACGTGTATTTATCCAATTGTTATGTAAGTTATATAAATATGACGTTTCCAAAGGTATTGTAAATTAAACACGAATCAACATCACAACATAAATTATTCATTCAATATTTACATAGAACATTATATTCATATAGTGATCTCTATCTCTGATACGAAGAGGTCTTATTGTGATGCCAGCTCTACATCTATTGCTCTACGATATTATTAAATTCTCAACATAGTCTTCATCTTTTTTTTTATTAAATTTAATTTATTTCCAAGTACAACTAGCATCACATAAACATCATAATAAAATAATTTACTTTAAAAATAAATAAAAAAATCTAATATTAAAAATTTATTTAAACATTTGGTAACTCGTAAGTTACATATCGAATATTAAATGTAAATAAATATTGCTTAATACTAAGTATTTAAAATATACAATTTTTATAAATATAAACTGAATAACAGTTAAATATTTTTTTATCAAAATAAATGGAATGTTTTCATTGAAGGCACAACGCACAACATTAGAGGAAGAAAATTAACATTTTGATTATCTTTAGTTTTTACTCTTTCAGAGATTCTAAAATATTAATGTATATTCGACATGACTAGCTAGATTTGAAGTGGAATTTTGATCCAGGAAACTTATTTTGGAGTTGCTGATACTATTTCAAAGACTAGTTGAAATCAATAACAATAACTACGCTTACGTTAATACTTTTATATAATACATACAAACAAACATCTAAATAATTACGAACTAGAGAAAATATTCCGTATTACATATAGTGATATAATCACGTTTGGTTTTATGAATGTTATTTTTAAATTAATATAATATTTGTGAAAAATTCCAAAAGAATGAGTACCATAAGTAGATCCAAGTTTTTATACTTTTGAAGTATTTTTATGCTAAATTAAATTATTTAAAGTGTAACGGTAAAATCTCCATTTTTCTGCTCCGCCTTGGGCGCCGGAGACTCAGGGGCGGGTGACGTCGCGGGCAGCTTAGGCGGTCGCTCTGGCAGCTTCAAAACCAAATGATCCGTACTTTCTGCGATATAATATAATTTTTGAGAAAGTTCAAGAGTACATTATTCAAAATAAACATGGTATCGTTTAATTTATTATCAACAAAATAATAATCCACAAAATAACTTCACGTTTCTAATAAATTCAACTTTAATGTTATCTATGAATACTTTTCTTTTAACTTTATAAAACAATATTATAGTTATTTAGTTTTTAGTATAGCGTTTAGTATATTTAACTTATTCTGAATGATATTAAAATATATCTGATATTAAAAAAGAGTAATAAAATTAAATTTGAAGTTTACATGCTCTTAATAATACAGTACAATCAATAAATCGTGGCCACTCTGACGTTAGGTTTTCTGAACTTTTGCACGTTAATCACTCGGTAAGAAAATTAATCAGATGTAAGAAAAATCGTAAAATCTAATTTTTGCAACCATTTACACTTAACTTTAGGGCGGCCATTATTCGTTAACCGTACTGTAGGTACACATTGTTGAGTGTTAGTAACACAGTATAGCCGTTAATCGTTATTATAAAATTTATTATTTAAGTTTCGAAACAATTCACATATAAATAATTTCTTTTTTTAACTAAATATACCAAAAATGGATTACTTATTATTTGAAATTATAACAGCTGTGATAAA
Organism: Heliconius hermathena; assembly: GCA_013403705.1. NCBI lineage: Eukaryota > Metazoa > Arthropoda > Insecta > Lepidoptera > Nymphalidae > Heliconius > Heliconius hermathena. The sequence goes on from JAAIXJ010000298.1 coordinate 26,543, forward strand.
TTATTTTAATTAGTTTAATACATTAGTAGTGGATAAATATAACATATGTTTGAAAAAAAAACTGGAGTAAATTGAATACGCACAGTATTCAATTTACTCCAGTTTTTCTTTCAAACATATATTCTATTTATCCAATACTATATACTATTCATATTGTTCTGTATTTCTTATCTTTATTTTTTATCAATACATTATCGTGATCATTATTTGCGATCAGAAAATATATCAAAATAAATAATCAAAACTAAATATTACATAATTCATACATATGTAAGTTTGTTTGACATTGAAATTAGAGATATGCTCTGTATTTAAAACGTTTACATATTTTTACGTTAAAAGATTATTAGAAACAATAATTTACGTATTTCATTCAATGGAATGGCAGCATTTTGGAAATATTCTTTCATACAAATGTCTCACATTGTCTATATAATTATAGAACATTACGAAAATTTTAAATTCTGTCTAGACGGTTACGTTGACGATTAAAAAAATATTACAAAAATATTACAACATAAATACAAGCTATTAATAATGTTTATTCTATATATATTTAAAATATTTCTACGTATTTTTCCAAACATAGATTCCATTGTTTCTATTTTAATTAAAGCAACATTTTACGTAAATAAGTAAATTTATGATAGTAAAAACTCCTTGAATAACTTGTCATTTCATATCACGACAGTGAATATAGACAAATATTTTTTATCTGCGTACATAATTTTAAATGAGGTACAAAATTTCTACGGTACTTAATATGTTTACATAGGATTTCAAAGTAAACTTAAAATTTCAATTAGTAAATAATAAATAGTCATAAATTTAATAATTGACAGAACAATTTAAATAGACATTAGAACTGTTTACGGTCATATAAAGGATAATAAGCCAAATTGACCATTCACACTGACAGTCGTTCTTAAAACGTGAGCGAAATATTATATGTATCCTGTTTTAAAAAGGGGGAGTGGTGAATTATTTGACAAAATGGTACATCCTGTTAAAATTTGAATATGGGAAGGCGATTTGCACTTACAAATAACGTATAAAAATATGTAATATAAATTTAAACAATTTTTTTCAAGTTTTTTTTATTAAATCATTATATGTAAGTATCTATCAAGATCTATCAAAAATTTTAAATCATTTTATTAAATTTTGTCTATTTATTTTAATAAAAAAAAATATTGGTAAAAATCCTGTCACTTTTGATACTTTAGTAGTAATATTTTTTTTTATAAATGTTGTGGAAACATTTTCCCTATGGAATGTATTTTTTTTAATTGAGGTATAAACAAACAAGGACTCACGCGTGATGAGTTCTACCTAATCATTCTACATTATCAACATGTCAAAGCGATATAATTTATATTTTTATTCACTTATTTATTTTTAAAACAATTAAACATTTACATATTCTTTTAACGTATTATAATTTGATGACTTTGAACTTAGAAACATCATAAAATTTTGATTTATAGAACCTTATACAGAACAGAATATGCATAGTATGACCAAAAACAATTACATTTTTTTACTTTTTGATGTGTAAATATTATTTAATCAATTCACTTCATTCAGGCCAGTCGTGGCGCAGGGGCAGAGTGGTTTCATCACCACTCGAGGAGATAAAATATTTACTTACAGTCATATTTTCATTTCTTCGCTCTGGTGTCGAGGCAAAGCGCGGGGTTGAGTTCCGCCACTCAACACGCAATGCCTCCTGAACTCGGCGGAAAGTGGAAAACGGTGTGTCTTAACAGTAGGTTCCCTCTGCCTACCCTGCTGTGTGCGAGAAGCACAGTGTGAAGCCGATTTAATTTTTTTTTTTACTTAATTCAGATAAAACTTAGAGTGCATTGGTACAATAATCCAATCATTCCACTTTGTAGTTCTTTGTCATACGCTTCACAAGAGATCACGTGAATATACTAACAAGCTATGAATAATTTAACACCACATAAACGTTATGTCTTACTCAGACTCATATTGAGAGAAAATAGGTAATAATAGTAAAATTATGTTAACATTTTCTTTGCGAGTAACTACTACCGTAGAATAAAAACATATAGATTATTTAATAAATAAAAGTAATTACTATACGTATCAACGGAAAATATAATAAACATATTTCATAACTTATGATGTACTTATAAAGATTGCATGTAAAGTGGGTTAAAAAGCAAATTAAAGCGGTATTGAACTGTTTTGCAGTAATTTCTTAGGTAATAAATATGTTATTATCATTAAAGTTACGAGAAAGACAGTTGGTTTGTTGACCTTAGATAAATTATGTCTAAGATAAATCTAAACAGCTCGTCACGGAAATGCAAATTTATGATTCTATGTTACAATTAGATAGTGATTTCATGTTGGAAAGTATTAAATACATTTTAAAAAGCTAACGAAGTTTAAATTTGTCTCGTCAATCTTTTAAATTGAAGATAACTTTCAGCGTTGAGATAAGCCAATATGAAAAGCAAACAACAGTTTTGATAGCAGATTACTATTTTGCACAAAAACCATCCACCAAAACACATGAATTTATCTTGAAAATAAAAAAAAAACTTACCAATAGATCTACGATCAGCTTGATTTCCATAAAATTCTTCTAATTCCTTGGCGGAACAAAGTGGAGTATCGACTTGTGTCGTATCGTCAAATTTAGAATAATCTACTTCGTACCCCTGACGTTCGCGGTTATACGACACTAGAGGCACAAATCTGTGCCCCCACATTATTTCACTCGTTGTATAACTGGAACGCGCCTGCGTAGTCTGCCCCGTAGACTCGATCGTACCCTCCAAAATTACTACAATTTCAAACTTCTCTTGAAGAACATCCGCCGCGGAAACTCCGTAGAATGGACTACTAGCGTTTATTCTGTGGACCATTGTAATAGGCCAAATGAAGAAAAGATTGCTATCACAACCGTCTGCGTTCAATTCCAGCTCAGTTTGATAATGTGATAACAACTCGCCCTCCTTAGTCATCCTAGATCTAATTAATTGAGCTCTCACGCTTGCCCCAATAATATGAGATTTCCTCAAGTCACCTACTCGAAACATTATACACAATTCACCGTCCCTTTGGCAGACCACGGCATATTTTGAGAACAAAAGGGTTTGTGTTCTATGCTTTGGTCTCGTCATCTTAGCAAAAACAATTCCCACCATAAATGCTTGAATCATCACTCCCACTATACTTTGCAAGCACATAATAAATATTGCTTCGGGACACTCTTCTGTTGTTGTACGTGAACCGTATCCAATAGTATGCTGGGTTTCAATACTAAATAGGAAGCATGAGGTGAAATCGTAAATATTAAACACACAAGGCTTGAATCCTGAAGTTTCTTGCATTGGTGGTAAATGGTCTGGTTCCAGATCACCGTGGGTAAAAGCTATCAACCACCATATAAGAGCGAAGCCCAACCAAGATAATATAAATGACAATGTAAATATAAGGAGAGTCCATCGCCACTGAGCGTCAACGAGGGTGGTGAACATATCCTGTAGAAATCGCAATCGACGCTGTGAGATCCTTGACTTGAGAATATTACATTCACCATTTTTGAGAATAGCACGCCTTCTTGTTCTTCTTGAAACGCCATGTCTATGGGAGCGATTCCTGTAAACAAATACAAATATCAAATATTACGCTATTGCTCAACACGCAATGCCTCCACAATTCGGCAGAAAGTGGGGAACAGAGTGTCTTAACACTAGGTTCCCTCTGCCTACCCTGCTGTGTGCGGCATATAGCGTGAAACTGAAGCTGAAATATTACGCTGATTTTACTTAATGATCTTTAAACATTATGTAGATGATTGACTGTAAGTGTGAATGCGTAGATCACGCTTCTATAGTCGCTACGCTGCTACGACCTTCGCCAATGTTAATAATCTTAACGTGTTATATTTAAATATAATTATTTTCATAAAATATATATAAATTCATATAATTGTTAAAGGAAGAAAATTGAAAAAAAAGCGAGAAAAAAAAGAGAGAAAAGAAAGAATAGTACAGTGCTGGATTCGGTGTTGCAGGTTGGCGCGCATCGACGAACCTCTTGACGGTGGGATAGTACACTCCAGGAGAAAGGTTTCCATTTCCTGGCACAGGTTTGATTTTGAGCCACTCATCAGGCAGCAGATGCGCCTCTTCGCGGCTGGCTGGCGACTCTGGGTCGTGCATGGCGGTAGCGTCGTGCGCGCGGTTCACTAGCGTCTGATCATCTGATCCACCATCCCCCGGAGCTCTCGTGCCTCCTGAAGCATCGCACGCGATAATGTCGCGGTCACGACTGCCTCTATCGCGCTCGGTCGACGCGTTAAACGCTTTATAATTGTATCGCGAAATTCTATATCAAAATTATCAGCTCGCCTCCGTAATAAACTTTTGTTAGTGCCTATTTTGACGTTTACTTTTTATATAGAGTGTTTCTTAATAAGGTTTTTTTTTATTTGCTTGTAAAATTATTTTTTAATAAATATCGTCATTTCCATAAAATCAAAATCGGGTAACTGAAAAACGCTGTTATTTTTTTTATGTTTTTAATTTTATTTAATAACTGTATTTAACACATAGCTTTACGCTTTGTTAAGACAAAATATGATTGAGTTCAATGAGTCAAAAATTGGGAGGGAAAAAGGGAAGCTAGGCCATTTAGAGCTAGGTCTTCTGTATCAATCCTGCTATATGAGAGAAACTGAAGCTGTAAAACTAAATAACAATATATTTAAATTTTAATAACTCCAAAAAATATAGAAATAGTATAGCCAGTAGAATCAATTCTTTAATTTAATATGGATTAAAAGAAAATGTATAGCCTATTAGCCCTATCGTCTGACCTACCTATATATATAAGAGTGTTCTATTAAGAATATATCTAGTTAAGATAATTATAAAATATTATATTAAAGAAAAATATATTATATATTATTATGTAGCCATATTGCGGAGAGTAATTGCGGAGTGTCTGATTTATATAATATTCATGATGGGTTAGGTTCTACATGCACATATATTAATGTTCACTAACATTATTTGTCTCTCATTGTTATAAAATTAACACACACCCCAATGTCGCCGCCCCGTCTAAAATTGCTGAAAAGTAGGAAACGAAGAATATTTTGATATGTTCTTCATACTACAGATTCATATTTTCCAATAAAACTTAATGCAGATTTTGATTGTAATTGTTTCTTTTATTTGTAAATAGATATTTTCGAAAATTCTAAAAAAAAGCAATCTAGGGAAAATTATTAAATTTCTGAACTTGTGTTTTGAGAAATCTTATTACAAATTATACATCATTCTGTAGCAATTTTCCTAATTTTTAATTTATAAAACTGATCTGACAGTGCAAATTAGTACGTTAACGTTCATCGTTAAAGCTCTAATTTGTAGCTCTCGATCTATGACGTTTGAAGGTTATTTTAAATATTGTATATTTGTTGTACACGTCATAAACCAATATTTACAAATGTTTGTATAACGACTTTACGATTGTCATATTCTTAAGTAACTTTAGTTTTAAAGATTATCTCATGTTAATCCGCGATAACTCATTATTACGTTTTTTATTTACATATATTGTTTTTCTCAGTTTCACACTGTATCTCGCACACAGAAGAGTAGGCAGAGGAAACCTAGTGTTAAGACACTCCGCTCCCCTTTTCCGCTAAATTCTGGAGGCATTGCGTGTTGAGTGTCGGAATTCAACGCCGCGCCTTTGCCTTTGCCTTTGACGCTGAGCGAAGAAATGAAAAGATAAATGTAAATAAATATTTCATTTCCTCGAGTGGGGATCGAGCCCAAAACCAATTGGCTTACAGGCACACTTTGTGCTCTAGGGCCGCGACACGAAATTAATAATTATTTTAGTACTATAAAGATAAAATATCATAATATTAAAGTAACCCATTTTTTTCAAAGACAACATTCAATTTACTAGGTTGAAAAGTAATTAATATAATGTTTAGGATTTTTTTAATGAAACTGTACTATCGATATAGTGGATTTCTTTCTCAAACATTTGTTGAATTCCGATACTCAACACGCAATGCCTCCAGAATTTAGTGGAAAAGGGGAGCGGAGTGTCTTAACACTAGGTTTCCTCTGCCTACTCTTCTGTGTGCGAGTTTCAGCGTGAAGCTGATTTATTTATTTCAACAAAATATATTGATATTTTATGCATTGTACAGTATTGGTTAGACAACTGCGTCGTTATGGTATTACTAAGGCTTTTCAGAGGATGTAATTAAAATAAATAATATAAACAAATAATATTATTTATATGTATGTAAATATGCTTTTGCTGTTATAGCACGCTTTTAAAAAGATTACCATTTATCTCTAGATGTGGAAGATTATTGTTATAGTTTATATAGTATACCCGCAAGAAATCTCTACATTTTGCTTTCTTTCGTAGTAATCAGGATACACCTACGCACAACTCCAACAATTTTAATAGAATAATGGAACTTTTGCAATATTCTTCAATATTGAGTCTATATTTAGACAGGGTAAGATTTTTTATAATTATAAAATCTACTGATATTACTAATCGTAGCGTAATTTTTATAAAATAGAGTATTATTATATAGTATTATTATGTAGTGTTAATACACTCCGCGCTCAACCTCGACACCAGAGCGATGCAATATAAATTTAAGTAAATATTTCATCTCCTCGAGTGGGGATCGAACCCACAACCAATCGGTTTTACAGTCACACCTCGTGCCGCTGCGCCATGACTGGCCTANCTTAAATATCTTTTCAAGTGTCTATAATTTTTTTTTTCAATTCTGTGAAACCTGTGAATTTTTTGAGCTTATTGCTTTATTAATTCAAGTATCACATTACGTTTTAATTCAATTATACAGATGACTGTCGCGGTTGATTTAAAACAAAGCATTTCGTTGGTCACCCTTAACAATACAAACAATATGTTAAGTACGCTTAATAAAACTAGTCATTAAGACAAATCATATTTAAAATACAAAAAAAAACATTGTACAAACAATACTACAGTACTTATTTAGAAAACGTATAAAAACTTGAACGTAGCGGGACTCGAACCCGCGCCTCCTGAAAATCGACCAGACGCGCTGACCACTAAACCATACGTATGTTTATTAAGTATATACGTATTTTTCTTTCCTAAGTGTTGAATAACACTTTAAAACAATGTTAAAAATACTACAGTAATCTAATGTAATCTAAAAACTAACAAAATATTTAAATAATAAGAGAACGTAAAATTATATACGATAAATAAAAATTACATAGATAATTTCCAATTCACATATACCCTCGTACAGACTGATTGACTAATTTGCACCACACCTCCCAGTAAATATTATGAAGCACGATTTAGTATTTATTGTCAATATAGATAACAAATATATATCTGATGATGTCGTGATATCAGAATCAGCACTTTTTCGCGACAATATGTTTTTGTTTGTGTAAAATCGTAAAAATACTCAAAATTGGCATGACAAGTACTTAGAAGTGGGCGGTTATTTAGGCGCAAAGTATGTTTTGTTGAATAAATACCAAGTAACTCCCATAAAACGTTAAACACAAGTTTTTAAAAGTAATTTTATAAAATTTATAACAACAGAAAATAAATTATAGTTGCAAAATTCGACTAAAGAAAAATGTGTGAGTCATAATCAACCGGGGTCTACTTTCCTGATCACGTTGTCCCTATATTGAATAATATAGAGAAACTAAGCATTTTTCCACTCCTTTTCTTTCTACCTCACAAAATCATAGAGATTTGTATAAATAAAAATGAATAATAAGCCAAAGGTAAATGTTATTCTATTTATATTTAATGTTCGTCTGGCACAAAATGATATATCAGTTAATTATTATTATTATTATTTTTAGCTTCACGGTGTATCTCACATAAAGAGGGAACCTGGAAATCAGGGAACCTACTGTTACGATATTGGTGGTTAAGGTAGTGAAACTTGGAGACATTGCGTGCTGAGTGGCGAAACTCTAGACTTGGAAATTTGTGAAAATCTTCCTACAGAGATGCTAACAACATAAAAAAGTTGTAACAAGCGTATAAAAATTTCGACGTAGCTTGATGAGAACGTATGGCTTAGGGATCGGAGCGCCTGGTCGATTTCCAGGAGGCGCAGGTTCGAGTCCTATTACGTTCAAATTTTTATATGTTTTCTAAATAAGTATTCTACAATCAATCTCAATTTCCTCATCACCAGAGCGAGGAAATAAATTTCCTCTAGTCGAAATAGAACCTGGCATGTAATAAGACAAAATATAACGTTAATTTTTTTTCTGTACGTACATAGTACATTTGAAAAAGTTCAAAACTTAAAAAAAAAGTTAATTTTCTTCACGTTTAAGCTAAATATAGCAACATCCACATCCCGATCAAAGTGACATAAATCAAAATGAATCCTGCGACACCCAACAAATTGGCCCTGTTCTAGCGCTACGTAATCATGCACTTACGTGGAGTGCGTGTCAAGTGTATTATTGCAATGTTTTATTGAATATAATGTTATATAAGGTTAATATTTACCTACACGTATACTCATTCAGAGCAGTCGTAGCACAAGGGTACAGGGGTGCGACTGTAACGCGATGGATGTGGGTTCGATCCCTTCTCGAGGGAAAGGATTAATATTTATTGATATTTTTCGTTTCCTCCGCTCTAGCACAAAGACAAAAAGCTCGGCGTTGAGTTTCGCCACTCTAGAATTCGGCGAAAAGTGGGAAGCGCGGTGTCTTAATACTAGACTCCCTCTGCTTACCGTGCTTCATGCGGTATACAGCGTGAAGCTAAATAAAAATGTTTATTCATATTATTCAGTTTTTTATGGAAAAGACAAGGCAAACGAGCGTACGGATCATCTGGTGGTAAGTGATCATCGCCGCCCACGACCCCGTGTAACACCAGAGTGGCTACAGGTGCGTTGCTGGCTTTTAAGGTGGAAATAGACGCGCATAGATTTTTGAAGGTTCCCATGTAGTATCGACCTGGAAGCACTGGTACACAGGTCAGCTCATTCCACAGTTACATGGCGCGGGGAAGGAAGGTTCTACGAAATTGCACATTAGTAGTACCGTATTTGAGTTTGTGACGGAGAATACGACTGCGGTTAGAAAAACCAGTTGTACTGTAATAATATCTATAATATGCAATACATCAATTTGTATTGAATGAATGTGTTCTAATTTATTGCAACACAATGTGGTTCTGGTATAGAAACCTTAAAGGCTTTTTATTTTATTCACAAAATCATCATTTACGAAAATAAAATTTAAATAAGAAGAAGAATAATAAAGAAGAATAATAATTGTCGAGGCGCAGGGGCAGAAACTTGCAACTGCAGGTGCAACGGCAGGGCTCGATTTCCACTTGGGGTAATTAAATATTTAATATTTCAAGTTTCTTGCCCTAGTAACGACAACCAATACCTCAAGAATTCAACGGAAAATGGGGAACAGAAATGTCTAATGAACACGGAGTTCTTAACACTAGCTAGCAAGTTTTCTTCGTCTACCTTGCTTTGTGTGAGACACAGCGTGAAGCTGAAATAAAAGATGAAGAGCTAAAATAAATAAAAGATTTCTATTAAGTTCCAAGTTCAATTTTTTTTCAGCGTAGCGAGCAGGTAAGAAATTTCTATACTCTCTATATTATCTTCTTCTTCTATATATATAAAAGGACATGTACCTGACTGACTGAGGTAAGACGCACGCACAGCCGTAACCGCTGTACGTAGAAACGTGAAATTTGGACAGATGTTTATTTTCGTAATCTGGACCTCCACTAAGGAGGGATTTTAAAATTTTTTTTACGCTAAATGGATGAAATAGGGGTTGAAAGTTTGTATGGATTATTTTTTAAATCGGCACAGATTTTTATAAAATTTGAAATTCAGACTCTTAAAAATATTTCATTAAACACGTGTTTCATGGTTTCTTAGAATTCACTCCATAAGGGTTCAAATAGGGGGTTGAAAGTTTATATGGAAAAATCTTTAAATCGCCACCGATTTTTATAAAATTTTAAATTCAGACTGTTAAAAATATTTTATTCAATATGTGTTTCGTGTTTTTTTAGAATTCACCACTAAGGGTGCAAATAAGCGGGCGAAGCTGCGCGCACCCTCTAGTTTAATATATTTTTATGCCGTATTGGTTGTATAATTGGCGTATTATTGACATACTAACTTATAATATTATTTTTCAGCTTCGCGCTGTATCCCGCATGTAGCGGGGTAGGCAGAGGACTAGTGTTAGGAGAGGAGCTCTTCTTTCCGCCGAATTCTGGAGGCATCCCGCGTTTGCTGCGACACCAGAGCGAAGAAATGAAAATATTAAATTTTTCATTTCTTCGAGTGGGGATCGAACCCACAACCTATCGCGTATATTAACAGTCACACGATTGCGCCACGGCTGAACTTATTACATTATTTAAATGAAAATAAGATATAATAAAAATCAAATCAGCTTCACGCTGTATCCCGCACACAGCAGGGTAGGCAGAGGGAACCTAGTGTTAAAACACTCCGTTCCCCACGTTCTACCGAATTCTGGAGGCATTGCGTGTTGAGTGGCAGAACTCAACGCCGTGCTTAACCTCGACACCAGACCGAAGAAATGGGAATATAAATTTAAGTAAATATTTCATCTCCTCGAGTGGGGATCGAACCCACAACCAGTCGGTTTTACAGTCACACCTCGTGCCGCCGACTGGCCTCTAAGATATAATAGTATTGTTATATTTATGTAGAGAAAATACAAAAGTACAAAGGTGCATTTATATTTTATCGATGACTTAAGGATAAAGAATGTAAATCGATTACTTACAATAACAGCTTAGTATTAATGTTGTAGAAATCAAAAAAGAAAACCCGCATATGAAGATTGATGTGATAGCGTTAGGGCTGCATGCTGTATTGCGCACACATCAGGATAGACAGAGGGATCCCATCAAGACACTCCGTTCCCCATTTTTCGCCGCATTCTGGAGCCACTGCGCGTTGAGCAGCGCAACTGAAGATACGACTGGGCTCTAACGTTAGAGCATGCTTAACATTTTTCCCATCTGACGACAACTTATATTTTTAAGAATATATTTTTTACTAATTCTTGTATTTTTCACATTTTTAAAGAGTTATTCCGCACTTAGGAAGACTTTCCTAATTAATAATTCTTATGGTTTATATCTACTTTTAATTATATCGTAGTTTAGATTAAAATTTAAAATGAACGTACGAGAGGAAAGATGTTTAGATGTGATTAATCACTATAATCTCGACAAGTATCATGTTTACCGATTTTCACGGATTAAATGTTTATCCTTCATTTGAAGCGATTTTAAACCTTATATAAACCTCGAAATTTGACGAAATTTGAACTAGAAATTAAGGTAAGAGAGATTATAGTCGATAAGTTAGGATTATGTGGATAAAGATGACATGATTAAACTCACTAGCACGATTTGACCGTATGTGTACTGGTCTACACGTGGATAATATATGTATTAATATGTAGAAATGGTCACAGTTCTTTATTACTATATAGTGTTATTTTTAAAATTGTATTTTTTTAGGGATCCGTACATTTTAAGGAAAAAAGGGACCCTTATAAGATAACTTTGTTGTCCGTCCATCTGTCTGTCAAGAGCCTTTATCTCAAGAACGGTTGGAGGTATCGAGGTGAAATTCAAACCATATACTCAAATCTACGATCCCATGATTTCCTAAGAAAATACTATTTCCACATTTATTTAAAAAAAGACATGGGTTTTTTACGATGGTTTACATCGCAAAAAAAATGCATTTCGACACTATGAAAGGAATTAACATTAATAAGGACCTACAATTATGAAAGTTGGCAGCAAGCATCTACAGGTAGTACTAGTTCAGAAAAAAATTATGTTCTAAAACCTACATTTGTGGATAAATCCAAAAAAATAATAGCCTTAAAAGGGAGGAAAAATGTGGTATCAAAGCCGCTAGTTCAAGTGAGGTAACAGATGAAAGAGCTCTAGCTAAGCTAAGCTTGAATTTCAGAAGAAGCTCGAGAATTCCAATTTTTGTACGGAACCCTCAGTAGGCGAGTCTAACTCGCGCTTGTTCGGTGTTTTTAAACACGAAAGGTTCCTAAATTTTAATTTAAGTACATTCATTTATATAGATATTTATACATTTTTAACAATTTCTGAATTCAAATATATGTACCTACGAGTAGAAATTTATAAATTTAGTTCTACTTAACGACAACGTAAAATAGGCACACAACAGCGATTTACCAAGTATAAAGCGTTTAAAGGTTTAATAAAAAATATATATATAGATAAACTAACTTTGTCTTGTAAGATTACCCATCAAGACTGATACCTTGTTACTCCAATACAAATTCAACGAAAGTGGAGCACAAATGGTCAACAACGATAAAGTCTTATCACCAACTACTATTTACGTCTACGTCGCATCTCCAAGCACTTCACTTTTTTTTTAATTTTCATTTTCAAACACTGTCAAAACTTTGAAAACATCACAGAAAATAATTTTAATATATTGTTGAAATATCTATTAGAAGACAATATAGCGCGTGTGCATTCGTATGCGAAAATTTTACAAAACTATTTCGATAAGTCAAGAATTTATCTTTGTCCTGATTAGATATTGAATTGTCAAGGATTTGATTTACGGTACCTGTTCGTTAGGTGCCTAGATAACATTCCACTCGAGAAATAATAGAAATATATCGTTGTTTATCTTAGAAAGGTTATTTACTATTAATTAAAAATAATTAACGTTATAGGCCGTCGTGGCGCAGGGACACAATATTTTTTTTCTTTTCTTCGCTCTGGTACCAAGAAAAATCGCGGTTGAGTTCTACCATTTAATACGTAATGACTCAAATATTTGGCGGAAAGTGTGGAACGGAGTGTCTTAACACTAGGTTCCCACAGCCTAGCGTGATATATGCGGGATACAGCGTGAAGCTAAAAACACATATTTAAAAATTGTACATATTCTATTATGTATGGAAAATTATTGTTATCTTGAGATCACATTTCTATTAAAAAAAATCATGTCATATAATTTTGTGTAAAGAAATTAATATAGCGACAAATTCAATCAAACAAGTTGGTCAAGGTGGCTTCTTTGTGAGGCTTCTACATGAAATATGTTCCCAAATACAGGTGAACTCTATGATAACAAATTGATTTAGAAACAAGGTGAGAGACATTTTTTTATATTCTAAAGCTTATTAGTGTTATTAGGTATTTTTGATTTTGCAACAGTTCCGTTCGACTTTTAAAGATTGTATACAATATGAAGTATTTGATATTCTTTATCTGCGGAAAAGTCACTATTTGTCAAAACCAACAACGAGCTAGTTAACGATGTTTGATTAAAAGATAATATATGAGGACGTAGTGGCGAGGGTGTGCAAGCGCGTGACTGTAATCGCGACAGGTTCTGGATTCGATTCCCACTCAAGGAATGAAATATTTAATATTTTCACATTTCTTCGCTGTTGTGTCACCCAGTGCCTCCAGAATTCAGCGGAAACGGAGTGTTCTAGAACTAAATTCCCTCTGCCTACACAGAGCTGTGCGGGATACAGCGTGAGACTAAAAAAATAATATGTAAAACTAATCTATTTATTTACATGTCACTTCAGTCGTTACGACTTATGTCACTTTTAACGATGGATTCCACACCTTACACGACCGTGTAAGAATATTTTTCATGTATATTTCAGTTTCTAGAATTTTTCTGTCTTATCTGATATGAAACACTGTTCAATATTATATAGTAAATAAGTAATTTATATTATAATCTTTACAATAAAAGTGTAATAACGTACGTAACATATTGACATATGTAGATATATTATATAAAGAAAACCTAACAAGATTAAGAAATGTTACTTATTATAATATAAAAAAAAATACTTATAATTAAAACTATAAAATTTAGTTATAAACATGAAAATATTTACGTAAAAATTATAACTTTTACATATATATTTAGAAAAGCGAATCTTTGCATACAGTAGTCAATTAAGATACATTCTTATTATCAACTTTTACTAAAATTCTAAAATATTAAACTACGAAAGATTATACTTATGTAGAAAATAATATCACGCCTACCTGCAAGTATCATGCCGGTACACAGTGCTGTGGCCAATGGAACTGCTATAAGTCGGTATTCTGTGAAGACTAGCGGACTGGTGCAACGGCGGCCTCAAGAACCCACTACCACCATATCCGATGCCAAGCATAGGAGACTCTACCACAGAACTGTCGAGCACACTCGTCTCATCAGTTTCCTCCTCAATAACTCCAGGCTTGTAGAAAATCTTCCCAGCAGATGGAGTAGGTTTTGGCTTACTCTCCTTCTGTTCTTCGTCCTTTCTTACTTGCATTTCGTACGCTGCTTCTGAACTCATGTTATTATTAAGAGTTATTGTCACGATATTGTAGAGTCCCTCAAAATTTTACATGTAGTACTTATATAGTTGCAATCGGATATCATTTTGTAAGATCGGTTTATTAACTTAATCATAATCATTGATGGTGTGTACCTGAAATTAAAAAAAACTACTTTGAACTTCGGAACTCTGTTACTTCGGAACATGTTATAAATAACTATAAAATTTGCTTTTTTTTTCAATTCATAATATATAAAAAAATATTAATATTGAATATTGATATTAATATCTTAAATAGAATTTGAAAATATTATTTTCAAATTCTATTTAAGTTAGCTATTTATTTAGTTTTAGAGATAGATACGTTGTACAGGACGTAAGAACAAACATCTTAAAGGATTATATTATGTACACATATTTATTACACAAAGGACCAAACCATGAGTAACAAAAAATATTATTTCAGACATGATCACCACTTATAACAATATGTAGGAACTATGATGTTTATACATATATGTGAACAAAGATTAAAAAGGGATATTACAAAACTTTTGTTAGTATAAAAAAAATTCAAAGTAAGCTAATGGCGACTTCCAATACTTCCAATAGAGTACTCCAAGCGCAACATCAAAAAAGTATGAGAACCCTGTTATCGTTAGAATATTATTATTTTTTAAATATTTCAAATACTAAATATGATAAATATCTTTAATATTTCAACTTTTTAGTAAGAAGTAGAAGTAGGCCTATTTGAACATAGATTTTACTAAGTCTAGAGTGGATTTATATAATCTTTCAGGTTCAGGTTCTTGGAGTATTAGACACTACTTTTTAAAAAACATAAAAAAAATTAACGCAGCGGGATTTGAACCCGCGCGATTTGGAGCCGTCCCAGTGCTCCGACCAACTAAGCCATACGTTCTTGTAAAAAAGTTTTAGACACTATTATTAAGACATTTAAGTTTAACTTCACTTACATAATAAAGGCTTTAAATTAATTTAATTTTAAGTACAACCCACATTCCTTAATAGTGCCATCTGTTGGCAAGTAGTCCAAACTAAGAAAACCAATTAAAATATTATTTATAAGCAAACGTTAACAATAACATTAGTTTTCTAATTTCAACATTTCACTATGAAAAGGTTATAGCTCCTGTAACGTAATCGTTACAAAATATTATTTTTTTAATTAAAATATAGTATACTGCCTACTGCTGCCATCTATATAATAAATATTGCATTACTTGTATGCCAATTGTTAAATTACTTATGTAAGGTTTTCAGTAGTATTTGATTAAGTATATTATTATTGATATTTATTCACTTTTTTTAAACTGTATCCGCCCTCCTACTGGGTGACAGAGTGGCTCCAACTGAGTGGCGGGATTAAACGCTGCGCGTTTGCTTTGATGCCAGAGCGATAAAATATTAATAAATAAAATAAAATTAAATTAAATAAGCTTCACGCTGTATCCCGCACACAGCAAGCTAGGCAGAGGCTAGTGTTAAGACACTCCGTTCCCCACTTTCTGCCGAATTCTGGAGGCATTGCGTGTTGAGTGGCAGAGCTCAACGCCGCGCTTAACCTCGACACCAGAGCGAAGAAATGGAAATATAAATTTAAGTAAATATTTCATCTCCTCGAGTGGGGATCGAACCCACAACCAGTCGATTTTGCAGTTACACCTCGTGCCGCTGCGCCACGACCGGTCTCACTATACTCACAATATTAATAAATAATAATTAATTTCGCAGTTTCACGCTGTATCCCGCACAATGCAAGGTAGGCAGGGAGAACCTAGTGTTAAGATACTCCATTCCCCACTTTCCGCCGAGTTCTGGAGGCATTGCGTGTTGAATGGCGGAACTCAACGCCGCGCTTTGTCTTGACACCAAAGCGAAGAAATGAAAATATAAATAAATATTTCATTTCCTCGAGTGGGGATCGAACCCACAACCATTTGATTTTACAGTCACACTTTCTGCCCCTGCGCCACGACTGGTCACATGTCCCAAATTCATTTCCCAGAGTGGGAATAAAACCCACAATCGCCTCGTTATAGTCGCACGCTTGTACCACTGCGCAACAGAGGCCACATATTTATATACATAGTACACTTGATATAATATTATTTTTAGATTTACTAAAAAAGGAAGTTAATAAAATCATCTGTGACTAATTAATGATTTGACGTGACGCGTACTTTCTACTTTTATCTATCATCGCCATGTTTAAATTTAAGAATGAATCATCGATTATCGAATTTAATCTTGCAGAAGAAATAACTAATCAATATACTAAAAATAAAGTTATACATTTATGATACAAAAAAATATAATGAAAATATTATTAAAGTCAGTAACCTAACAATAGACACTATTTTTGACAATTTAAAACAATTAAAATTTTTTGCCATAATTTGTTTTTTTTTAATGTTATTTAACACCTGCGTAGTATTTTTTTTCCAGGTAACTTGTTACACGGAGTTCCGCCGTTTTGACACGACACGTCCTTGCACTCATTAGGATGTGCTCGATCTCCATGACAACTGACGGATGCTTTTATTTCCTGCGAATAAGATTATTCAGTCATATTGCGGAAAACCTCGTAAAATACGCTCTGTCCCTCCGTTTGAGGCAAGATTCCGCACAATAAAGTGTTTCGTTCCTTCATTTATAAATTCCTTTTGTCATAACGTTTTAGAAATATTTTATGCTTTATTATTCTTTTAGGCCGGTTGTGGCGCAGCGGCAAGAGGTGTGACTGCAAAACCGACTGGTTGTGGGTTCGATCCCCACTCGAGGAGATGAAATATTTACTTAAATTTATATTTCCATTTCTTCGCTCTGGTGTCGAGGTTAAGCGCGGCGTTGAGTTCTGCCACTCAACACGCAATGCCTCCAGAATTCGGCAGAAAGTGGGGAACGGAGTGTCTTAACACTAGGTTCCCTCTGCCTACCCTGCTGTGTGCGGGATACAGCGTGAAGCTAATTTAATTTAATTTTTTTTTTTAATTATTCTTTTAATGTATTTAAACAACGTAGATTTATGATGAAATATACCTAAGGTGCATACGTAAATATTTAAAAATAAACGACATTTAAAAATAAACTTTACGTTTGAAATTTTAAAAGCAGCACCATAAGATATCTCCCGTCAATTTGTTTTTTTTTATATTTATACATATAATATTCTATAAAAAAAAATATATTTTTTTTAAGAAACCACAGAACTACCATACAACTACCATAACAATTAGATCGATATCGATCACGTAAGCTGACGTTGTGACGTATCCGTATCATAGATCATGCGCTTGTGTCTGTCAACGCGTACCTGGTCTGGTCACGAAGGCCAATCTAAATTACCGTGTCTGACCACTAATTATGAGTCTTAAACCACCAATATAAGACAAATGTCTTAGTATAATGATATGTGTTATTTATTTTTAAATTCTATAGTTGAACATTTTGTAAAAATAACTAAAAAAGGTTTTAGTTAATGTTATTATACATATTTTATCAATTAATATATAAACACGAATATTTGACGAAAACTTCCGATAGAAGTCAATTGTAAGTTAATATTTGTTTAATATAAATAAATTGTAACAAGCGTATAAAAAATTCGACGTAGCTTGATGAGAACGTATGGCTTAGTGGTCAGAGCGCCTGGTCGGTTTCCAGGAGGTGCGGGTTCGAGTCCCGCTACATTAAAATTTTTATACGTTTTCTAAATAAATAAATATTTTCCTTTCTTAAGTGTGGATTAACACTTTAAAAATGTTAAAAAATATTTAAGTTAATAGGCAACTCCTAAAACTCTATCCATTTTTAGGATTCCGCACTCTTTAAGGATGAAAGGAATCCTTAAAAGATAACTTTGTTGTCTGTCTGTCAGTCTGTCAAGAGCCTTAAGCTCAAGAACGCTTATAAGTGGGGCAAAATTTGGTATTAAAGCCGCTAGTTCAAGTGAGGTATCAGATAAAAGGGCTCTGTCTAAACTAAGCCTTTACTTACTTAAGCCTTTCAGAAAAAAATCGAGACCCCCAATTTTTGAGGGCGAGCCTGACTCGCTTGTCCGGTTTTATTATTATAGAGTCCCTACCTCTACTTAAACCTAACTAGATAAACTTTTTAGCTTATTTTTAAAAATTGCATTGTGGTAGAGCGTTAGCGTTTTGTAATAGACCCGGTACGCAACCGACGGACCGACCGTAATTTAGTTCCACCTGCTCACTTCTTAGATGACATTTTAATAATAATAGAAGAAAAATAAAATATTCAATAAAATGTGTTTTATTTATAAATAATAAACATTAATGCTTAAAGAACTCAGTATTTACTTATTTTATAGAAGTTGATGTTCAAGAAATTGTGCTGCGAACTTTGAGGTCAACTTTTATCAAATCTCTAATAATTCAGCTCTCAGATTGCCAAAATTTTTATAGTTTTCAGGGAGGGAATGATGTACTTAAATCTATTATATCATACCATTTTCATCTCTTTACATTCTGGGCCCAAAATGTATGGAATAGTTTCAGTCTCCTTTATGTACCAATATTATTATATTATTATTTAACTTATAACAGACTATCCTATAAGGAGCGTTCATGTTAGTTAAAACAAATCACTAGACCATTACATAAAAGTGAAAATATAATATTTTTTTGTTATGATGAGTACCAGCAATATTATAATTTCCGGTATTAACGGAAATTATGACACAATATTTGAAATTACGTGTTATTGTAATTATTTCGGAGCTAATTTCTTCCTATATTTAATAAATAATTTGTCAATATTTATTTAGGAGTGACGCATTGGGAACATGTGTATATGAATCATTCAGGTAAACGTTTCAATTTACAAAGACGCGTTTATATATAATCTTTTTTTAGGTATCGCCTATATTTAATATATAGATACGTCGATATCTTTTAATTGATGTTATTTATGGTGTACAGATCTAAAAACTATCAAAAAGAAATGTAACGAAACGTTTATAAAAAAACGTACAAAGTTCAAAAAGATACCTTTTATGAACTTTGGACCTTTGCATATATCTGGGGGATTTAGTCCGCTTTTATGTAGTATGAGATCCCGTTGCAAAAATCTGTAGATATCTGTTTTTAAATGAAATTTATTACCGTAGCGTTTGGCGCTCCGTTCTTTCTAACCACCCCCTAGGGATATAGCGTAAGCTAAGTTAAGTTAGTGTTTGTTAATAAATTTAAATATATACAATTTTAGAAGATGACGAAGAAGTAGACGATAATGACGAATATGATGAACAGAGAAATGAAGAACAGCAAGAAAAGGATAAGAGAGAGTGAAAGCTTATTAAGATGTAATTGTCCTTAACAACTGGCACCTGAACGAAGAATAGAAAATAATAGATATTTCATTTCCTCAAGTAGGAATCGAACTCACAACCTCACTTATTTACAGTTATACTTGTGACTGGCCTCAAATTAAAAGCGCATCGTTGTGTACAATGTAACTCGCAGTGACTATATAACATTGTAAGAGCAAAAGCTTATACCTACAATAATTTAAATATTTGTTGTAATATTAAGTTATAATGTAGGCGCAGTTATAATGTAAGCGTGCGATAGGTTGTGGGTTCGATTTTCTCAACTCATAATGTCTCCCGAATTCGGCGAAAAGTGGGCAACGGAAGTGTATTAATGGGAACGGAGAATCTTAATACTAGGTTTCCACGTTTCTCTCCATCTATCCATCTAAGTAAGAGGAACAAAAAATATTTAAAGGATATAAGTCGTAAGTATGTCGTAAGTTAATAAAAGTTGTTTTTCATACGCGGAAATATAAGTTTAAACTGTGACCATCGTAACGGGAAGTCTGTATTTTGGGGGCAATTGATTGCAAGCATGGATTGCGTACAAGACCACGAGTACTTCACGGTTCATCTTTGATTTATTATGATTTAAACATTTATATTATAATATACAACATTTTGTATTATTTAAAAGCATATTACAAGGTACTCATTTATTTAATTAAGTGATTAATTTAGCTTCACGCTGCACCTGTGTCCGAACACAGCAGAGTACGCAGATGGAATCAAGTGGATTCTGGAGGAATTGAGTGGTGAGTGGCGGAACTCAACGCCGCGCTATGCCTCTACACTTGAGCGACGAAATGAAAATATAGATTTAAATAAATATTTCATTTCCTCTAACCCACAACCACCGAACCCATAACCAGTCGCGTTTACAGGCACATCTTTTGATTGTTGATTAATTATTGGAAAAATTAAATTATCACCACAGTTAAAAATCATATTTTTATTAGTTTATCTAAAACATAAGTGACATGAAAGAGTCATTTTGTTTTATATGTTTCAAATTACATACTTATGTTATGTTCACGTATCAGTTGAGTCCTATCATCCTATCCTACAGGCTTTGCTTATTCTGCAATCGGATCACGAGAACGAGTAAACTTATCTAAAATAGACAGTGACAGATTTACTAATTTATTATATAATCTTACTACCGGCCCACTCGCGGCTTCGCACGCATTCCACTTTTATTATGCTGCATTTGTCAACAGATTGGTACATTCATTCATGAACGCGGCGTGGCTGTATGATAGGACGTCATCGGCGGCAAGGGCGCCCCCCGCGGGACTCTAGCCTAGGCTTGCGGCCGTAAAGCGAGCATTGAATTATATTTATTTTACGTTTTCTCAAAAAGTGTACGTCCAAATTACATGCTGTAAAAACCGAAGATTATCTTCATTAAATTTTCTTGATGATAAAATAACTTTCGCTTGTAACTTTTCAAGGTATTTAAAAATCGATAAAATATCACCTTACGATTTTCAATATTTTTTTATCACAAAATGTTTATTGTCACTTATTTATAACAAATAGATATGTGGTGTCGCGGACTTTATTTAGATCTAATAAAATTGTACATTTTTATCATACTATGTTCTGACATATAATTAACTATGTGTGCAGCGCACGAGCTTAAGGCAATTTTAAAGCAATTCGATGGCGTACTTTATTATTGTTATTTTGTTGTTTAAGGCTAACTGTGACTTACACCGTAATATCATATCCTATAGCACTGCTGAAGAATGTAGCTTTCATACAAAACAAAAATAATGTAAATCAGACTAGTAGATCTTAGCGTTTAAACATACAAACAAACTCTTTCGCTTTATTATATTAGTATAGATATCATTAACACCAAATTACTAATTTTTTGCTGTATCTTGGTCGTAGCAAGGTAGGCAGAGGGAGCCTGGAAACCAAGTGCTAAGACATTTTGCTTATTTAAGACATATCCGTCATCCACTTTCCGCCGCCTTCTGAAGGTGCTTTGCCTCGTTATCAGAGCGAGGATAATTATAATATTAAATATTTCATTTCCTCGAGTGGGACTCGAATCCAGAACCTGTCGCGTTTACCCGCATCCGCTCGTAACGCAACAGCTGGGCTTTAACTACTACAACTCTATTTTAGTGTTCTTCAGGATTGTGTAGGTCACCGGGAAATACGACTTATAAAAGTTGACAAATTTAAGTTTGTAAGCTTAATTATGCACTCATTTTATATGAAATGAAACCTTCTTTACATATAAGTTGTAATGATTTTTTTTTATGAAATATCTATAAATTTTCACTTTTCGGATTTTTTCCCTTTATTTATATTGTAAGTTCTCACGTCGTGCCAAGTTTCACAACTGTAGGTCCACTTGAACGTACCTTAAAGGATTTGATTTCGTAGCGAATTTCTACAGCAAAAAAGGTCCATATGCTTGTATCTTTTTTCTATGCTCCAAGGATCCATAGGCCGGAATATTAATTTCAGCTTGATATCTCCACGTGATTTCGAGAAAGTGCTCTTATAAGGGTTCCAATTTTACATTTAGAGGTACGGAACCCTAAAAATTACATCTAATCATTATAAACAGCATTAAAGTGTTATTCCACACATATGAAGGAAAAAAAACATATGGAACTGGTTTTTTTTTAAATATTCTTGGAACTCTGTCCAACCGTACCAATCTACGTGATTTCGAAGTAGGTACCAGCATTGCCTGATGCCCCGATTTAGGCAGGACGTCCCGATTTTTAGCCTAAAAATTAAAAGTCCCCATCGGGAAAGGCATTGTCCCGCTCTTCACGTACTGTTAAAATTATTTTTTTTGAAGACTGTTTTTTGTTCTGAAGACTTAACTACTTTATATATGGTAAACCAAAACAATATCGTTTAAGCATACTAACGTTTTTCTATTAATAAACATATATATTGATATCTATCACTTGGGAGCTTTATTTAAAACTCAAAAAATAATTAATACTTTAAATCCTGGTTACCGTAAAATGGTCAAAACTCCCGCTTTTCACCGAAAAAAAATCTGGCATCGCTGGTAGGTACAAACTGTTTCCCTACATTTTATGTTTAGTTAAGACATTGTTCAAATTCTAACATTAAATATTTGCGCTAGTCCTAAGCATCAAACAAATTTACAGTAAAATTTAGGTCATAAATGACTAAACAATACTTTATTCTTTCATTTAAATTCCAATCATGTTTCAAATTCCGTTACCTACATATGTATATACAATTGCCGAATTTAAATTTTAGGCATTATTGACACAATAATATTGTGCGAATTATTTATGGGTATTCCTTGTATTGTTTTTTAGGGTTCCGTACCTCAAAAGGTTAATGCTGATCCTATAAAGGTTCCGCCCATATAGGATCACTTTGTTGTACGTCCAACAAGAGCATTTATCTCGCGTGGAGATATCAATTACGATATCAAATATTCAGATTTATGGTCCAGTCGTGGCGCAGGGGCACAAAGTGTGACTGTAAAACCGACTGGTTGTGGGTTCGATTCCCACTCGAGGAGATGAAATATTTACTTAAATTTATATTTCCATTTCTTCCCTCGTGTTGAGGCAAAGCGCCGCGTTGAGTCCTGCCACTCAACACGCAATGCCTTCAGAATTTGGCAGAAAGTGAGGAACGGAGTGTCTTAACACTAGGTTTCCTCTGCCTATCCTGCTGTGTGCGGGATACAGCGTGGAGCTGATGTTCCTTTGGAGTACAGAAAAAACAAAGCTTTTAAGTAAACGTACTCAAAAGATGAGCGTTTATACAAAAATGTGGCTGCATCTTGTATGAAATTTGCCGCGTAACCAAAACCTATAAAGTTCTTTCCCTACTACACTTATGAAATTTAGTACGAAGAGAAAACTTACATTATACTTTTAAAAAAATGCGAAAAGTGAAAGTAAGGGTATTCCATAAAAAAAAAACATTACAAACTTACATTTGTAGTTCATATCGTAAAAAAATAGTGCATACGCCCGCAACTTATGTTTGTCGAATTTTATAAGTCGAACTATCCGCTAACCTACAATGCTAAAAATGGTACGGAAGCCTCAGTGGGCAAGTTTGTATCGCATGATATCGGTTTTTTTATACCTATATACGTATAAATATAATATATAGAATGCTAGCAAAAATACAAATAAAATAAAAGAATGTGAAATTGCTTTTAGGCCACTTACCTGGTTACAGTGAAAAAATTTGCAAAATTATATAAACGTATGGGGCATAAACGTAATGGTTATGGGGCTACTATACATGACACTACTCCTGCTAAATGTATGATTCAACACTCAACATAAAATTAGATGTCAACAAGAAGATGACCGACGCTAGAAAATGCACGCGATAAATTAAATTACTGTAGATATATTTTTTGAGGCCAGTCGTGGCGCAGTGGCACAAAGTATGACTGTAAAACCGATTGGTTGTGGGATCGTCCCGATCGATCGATCGATCGATCGATTGATCGATTCTCACTCGAGGAGATGAAATATTTATTTGAATTTATATTTCCATTTCATCGCTCTGGTGTCGAGGCAAAGCGCGGCGTTGAGTTCTGCCACTCAACACGCAATGCCTCCGGAATTCGGCAGAAAGTGGGGAACGGAGTGTTTTACCACTAGGTTCCTTCTGCCTACCCAGCTGTGTGCGGGATACAGCATGAAGCTGATTTTTTATTTATTTAGATATATTTTTTACTTACTGTGACATTCAAATTACAAAATATTCTAATATTATTACGTGAAAATATCACTTATAAATAAGAAACCCTAAATTCAAAAGGTATTTCTAAAAAGTTTAATATCAGCATTTAAAGCATACCATAAAATTGTTATAATGGGAAATTCAAAGAAAGTATGACGTAAAACCTGCATATTATATAAAACATTTGATTTGCAAGTACAAACGTGCATAATATTTACAATTCAGATGAAGAGGCGTTGAGCCGGAATGTAGTTCAAGCACTAGATCGTGTCTACTTTTCATTAATTTACTTGTCATGCTTGCTGTAAGGTGATCTAATTTACACAAGGTACACCCACGTGAACTTGTATACTACAGCTGATCTCTCAGATACATTCACAGAATTTATTATAATTTAAATATTTCTTTTATATAACTTACCATATCTAATTTTCATCAAAACCGTTCAAAACTGTCAAACACTTTATGAAATAAACAATAGTCACTTTCATCATATAAAAACATACTTTTGTCTATGATCTTTTTATGCAGAGCTCTGTAATATGTCACCAAGCTCAATATTTCTATATTTTTATTAAAAAAAATAGAAGTTGTTCACGTAAAGAATAAGGATTATATCGTTCCAGGACAGTCACCCTCAGCGTGCGGTCAGTCCGTCAGGATGGCGATGACTGGCAAGCGTGCAGACAACTCTTGCCTCGTGGTACCTATGCCAATTGTGAACCGAGTTTATTTGTTAACTAGCCACGCGCTCGGAAACAATTGACGGTGTTTCACTGTTAGCCTCCGCAGATAAGATTTAAATGTCCGTTTTAGGTACATACATATGTTTACAATAACAGCAAAAACATTATAGTTATTGTCAACCATACACAATTTTTTTTTATATAAAAATAAATCAACAGTTTTACTTTTATTTTTGATGAAATGTATCTCCTTTCTCATCAATATTAAGATGGCCTTGTATTTTTGAAATAATTGACAAGATTTATCTGATGTTATAAATCATTTTTACAAATCACTGCATCGTACTCGTTACAACTGAGACCAATTTTTTGAATGTCAACGTTTTCTCGGCTTGCATAACAAGCTAATTAGACTGAATCTAGACTGACTGAATAAGTAATTTTTATACTATAGTTAAAATCTGATAGCTCTACAGACATGGTCGAAACCCTTTTTCCCATAAAATATTTTTTTACATATCTTAATCTTATACATAACTTATTAAAGAAACCTTTACATATACATATTTTAATGACGTCTTAGGGAATGAGGAACGTGGTACTAGGTTGAGAACAGAATAGCTATGGTGGCCGACATGACTGTTTTGTTCCGGTCTTTAAGGTTATTTGTTCACTTTACATACCGCGTAGAAGAGTTATCGAAGAAAACCGAATCAAGTCTTGGTTTCTAATGTTCGGTTCCTCAGTGATATAATAATTATCACTCAACTCGTATCCGGGCAAAAGGCGTAAAATAGAGTGTCTTAAAAATGTTTTCTCTCTTTCTCTCTGCCAATCCTTAAATTCGTAAAAATCCGTGGAGACTCGGTCGCCGAGGTTTCTGTACCAATTTCAGTATTTTACGTCTACGGAAATCACACCGTATAGTGGTTGAGACTGCGAAATATGATATAAAAAATATATGTACATAATTAAAAAACGAATAAGTTGACTACTTTATTTATGGTGCCGGTTTTTCGTGTTCATGTTTCGTGCGAACATGAAAGCAAATAATATAATTTTTTATTATCTGTTATATTTTTATACAAGCAATATTTTATTATAAATAAAATAACCAATTGTAGCTAATTTCATTGTTTCGGTTTTTCGTGGCGGTGAGCGCCCGTCGTAAAAATTTATTCTCATAATTTTTCCCTAGCTTGGTACGGAGGTACGGAACCCTGGGACACGTGATGTATGGCGAAATTCAACGTGCTTTAAACAGAGCGCAAAATTTAAAATTTCCAAAAAGTAAAAATTTATAAATCAGCTTCACGCTGTATGCCCGCACACAGCAGAGTAGGCAGAGGGAATCTAGTGTTAAGACGTTCTCCACTTTCCGCCGAGTTATGGAGGCATTGCGTGTTGAGTGGCGCAACTCGACGCCGCGCTTTACCTCGACACCAGAGCGAAGAAATGAAAATATAAATGTAAATAAATATTTCATTTCCTCAAGTGGGGATCGAACTCAAAACCAAAAAGTCGATTTTACAGTCACACTTTGTGCCCCTGCGCCATTGGCATTGGACTGGCTTGAATTTTGAATTGGATTTAATGTTAATTCAAATATTTATAGATACTTCATAGAAAAAAAAACATTACAAACTAAATAAAAGGAGGACTGAAATGATTCCATACATTCTTGGGTCCAGAATGTACAGAGATGAAAATGGTATGCTTTTTTTTATATATAACTAAATACTATAGACACGTACGGACCACGTGTCTTTTTTTTTAACTTTACATTATTATCACCCAGTCAAAAGTTTTATATTTATTTGCTACTTGGCACTAAATGACGACTAAATGGTATGATGTAATAGAGTCAGGTTTATCATTCCCTCTCCCTGAGAATTCTGACAGTTTTGGCAATCTGAGAGCTGAATTATTAGAGATTTCGTAAAAGTGAGGTTAAAATTTCCATAAAATCAACCCCTATAAAAAAGGTGATTATTGAGTTGTTTAAGTACAAACAAAGTAGTAGTCCTTGAAAATATCAAACAAACGGGAAAGCACTCAAAACGCATCGAAACGAACGAAATTACGAAACGAGTAAAGCAAAAAATACAAAAAACATTAGACAAGTTGTCAAAGTCAATCAGCTTTCACATCTGTCATCTACAACATGATTGATTTTAATCGATTCAAAATGGATTTTTTTTGTTTGCAGTAATTAGTTTACATTTTCTTTATTTATACTGTAATTATATACACAAATAAGTGCGTTAAAATACTTGTCCAGATTGTCAATTGAGCTGATTTTTGGTATTCTAAAGTAGAATAATTTTTTTTTTAAACTATATCTCCACTCTTTACATTTGGGGCCATGATTTTCCGACTTCCTTTAAGTTTGTCAACTTTTATGTACCCTACTTCTCATTGGCATACAATCCTGAAATTGGTACAGAACTCTAGGTATGCCAGTCCAACTCGCTTTTGAGTTTTATTTTACTTCAATTTCATTTTCATTAATCTTTTTATCCTACTGAATTTCTGTATGTTGCGAAATTATTTGAATATTATTTGTATATCAAATAGTCCAATCGTGGCGCAGTGGTACAAGCGTGTGACTGTAAACGCGACAGTTTTCAGTTTCAATTCCCACTCGAGGAAATGAAATATTTAAAAATATTGGGCAGCGCGCTGCTGCGCCCGCTTCTATCTTACTTAATATTATTTAAGTATATATAAGGAAAATTGGTTGGTTATTTTAATATCTATAGGTACTGTTACTTATTTCATAAATCGTAATTTTATTCCTTTGATATTTTTATTTAATTTTGTATGAGAAACGCGGTTTTTTTTTGTATAAAAAATCGTTACTGCGAGAATTTCGAGATAAAAGTATATGTGACTCCATAACCTCCTCTATTGGATAGTAAAAATGCCATAAAGATCGGTTCAGCTTTACCGGACGAAACAATAGACAGACAAACACATTTGCTTGTGTTTTAATATCGTGGTAATTATTATTTATACTTAAAAACAGTGTTATTTTGTAATCACACTTCAATATTATTTTTATATGTATGTCTTATATGTATGTATTAACTAAAATTGTCCAGTGTCCACTATATTGAAAATGCCTTTTGCTTGGTATTTCATTAATTCTTACATTTTTTATAAAAATGTACATTTGACGGTTCTGCATCAGGAGTAGCCCAGACCTTTTATCTATATAACAAAAAAGTTTCACTCAAATCGGTCCAATAGTTAAGAAGATGTACATTTACAAACAGGCAAATAGATAAAAAATTTAAAATTATATAATATATTCATGTTTTATGAGTTATTTTAACCCTTCCTTCATTGTTCCTTCGCAAATATGTTCAATGTACAGACACATTTTTTTACCATTTTATTATAGTATAGATTTTCCTTTCTTCGTTCTGGTGTCGAGGCAAAAAGCGCGGCGATGAGTTTTGCCACTCAACACGATGCGCCACCTGAATTCGGCGGAAAGTGGATTAGAGTGCCTTAACACTAGGTGAAGCTGATAAAATAAAATTAATATACTCAGTATTAGGAAAAAAAATTGCAAAACGACGCAGAGTAAGAGTAAGTAAAAGATAAACCTTTTTTTTATATTTAACCCAAAGTAAAACATCGTGTATAAGGTGGCTGAGATCACCACTGTTACTTACTACTAGTGCAAAATATTCATATATTATATATAAAAATCTCCACTAGGACTCGATTAAATAGTAAAAAATACAAAAATAATTATTCTTATATACTATTTCACATAAGTTTTCGCATACACATACTTACATAATAACGTTGCTTGACGTGATATTGGTTCGCATATAGTAGTTGAGTCGGGTCTAAAGTGGAATTTGTCTGACAAAGCGAACGGGATGCTGGCGGCCAAGGTAACACTTACGATGTATTGTTTGGCTATCAAGAAGTAGGTACTTACTTAGTATAGGTACATAAGAAAGACTAAATATTGCAAAAATCACTTTATTTAGTTGCATAAGTTTATTTATTAACAACATTTACTTACATATATAATAACTTACAATTAACACAGATAATATTAAAAAAATATATAAAGATGACAGAAATTTAAAAAAGGAAAAAATACGAACGACCAATAATTTGTCAGATTTAAAGAGTATTTTGTAGAGCCTAAATCTTGAAAATTGAAAATTCAATGATTACACTACAAATGTATTATATTAAAAAAAAACAAATGTAGTAATATATTTTTAAACAGTAACTATTGTTAACATTCCCCCTTATAACAACAATTACGCCCTCCAACGTGTCAGAACAAGACTGATGGCTGTGGCTCGATCAAGAGCGACGCGATTATCGAATTACGTTCCCTGTTCGTCATTGCCATTGCTCTTTCGACTGTCACGGCCGATGCTCATTTCAGTCGGCCTCAGGTGCATCCCGGGACCCTGCTGGAAATGAAAAAATCTATTTGACACTCCATTAAATTGTTAGCTGCCCTCACCAATCAAGTGTTTTAGATCCATTTAAATGGGTCGCGGTGCTAACTTTGATTCGAGCTAAACGGCTCTTGGTATTGCTAATTTATAATTTAGAAAGCATTAAGTCTCGTGTCGCAAATTGCAATGAATTGTTTTAATAATTTTAGTTACAGCGTTTATATTAAAATTATTTGTTTGATAATGTCCAATGTGTTTCTTATTATTTTTTACCTCTTTTTAGCTGTTTAGCCACACATACTAATGTGTTGAGTTCCGCCAATCAACACAGTTATAGTTCATATGTAAAATATTTTTTTTTGGTATAACTTTTTCAATTATTTATAATATGTATGTGCTGTTTTGATTGACGAATTGTTGCCATCTTATGGGAAGTGCCATGATCCCATTCCTGTAGAAATTTTGAGATTTTTGATTTATAAAATCTGACAGATAGTGTTCACAGTTTTCTTTTGAGGTTAGCTTTATGCTTCCTAAAAAATTCTGCAATGACCGAAACAGGTGGATAGAGCAAGGTCAGGGCTATACGGAGGATGCATCAACACACTCCAGCCAAGTTCTCTCAATTTTTGGTGCGTGGCTATAGATGAGTGCGGTCTGGCGTTGTCATGGTGGAATACCACGCCCTTCCTATTCACCAGCTCCGGTCGGTTTTTCTCAATAGCTTTTTTTAACCTCATCAGTTGCTGACAGTAGAGGTCAGAATCGATAGTTTACCTCCTTCCTCGATTCCTTTCCAATCCCACCATACACATCACTTTGTTCCGAGTCAGACCGGGCTTCACCATTCTTATCATAAGTCACTTATTTTTCATCACCCGTAATCAACTGTTTAACAAATGTTTCGGAATTGTTCTCTCAAGGAGATCATGTGGTACCCAAATGTTAAGTTTTTACTTGTACCTAGACTTTCATAAATGATATAAAACTATTTTATAATCAACATTCAATTTTTCAATAGTGTCGTAGCTACTATTATATCGATCTTACTCCATTTTCTCCAAGTTGGCACTGATTTTATCAGTGACAGGCCGTCCAAGACTTGAAACGCATGAACCACATTTGTGCTACTCTTATTGATACCGCATTATACTCTATTCACTATGGCATGAGACAAAATGTAAACAAAAAAATTCTGTTTCTCAAACTTTTACGTATTTTTTTATTTCTATTTAATTTATTTATGCACAAGTTTTACTAAAAGATTAATACTTAACTATGAGAATAATAAAATTAAATATATCTATTATTCAATTATTTATTAGAATTCGGAGGATTCTAAGCTTTTGCTCTTCTTTTATCGCATGGTCAATGCACCTTTCCCAAGCTTCTAGTGTTGTAGTTTTTGTTCATAAAAACAACAAAAGTACGCACCAGAATCACAAAAATTCAATGAAAATACCTGAAAATGGCGAATATAATCGGACGGATAACAAAATATTTTAATATAAAATATTCGCTCGTCATTATTACAGTAGTCGTAACTACAGTATGCAATTTGTTTTTATACTATTAAAATATGTCTCAAGTTTGAGAAGAGGTTGGCTTTTGAGTGTTTTTACATATCAAGTATTTAAAAATGAATATTGAAAGTGAATAAAATAATTTAAAGTGTCTCTAGTACCATAAAGCTAGCCGGAGTGTTATTCACCCTGTTTTTAACATTTTTACGTGGGGAAAAGAGTATCTTAACACTAGGTTCCCTCTGCCTACCCTGCTGTGCGCGGGATACAGCGTGAAGCTGATTTTAGAAAAAAACAATCTTTATTTTTTTATTTATTGTATTCATTTCTTTTTACGTACGTCTGTTCATATTCGTTTCTTTTAAAGTAATTACTTTTTTTTAAGAAATGTATTTTCGACTTTTTATAAAAATTTAAAATATAATTATAAAAATAAGTTTATCGATATCCACAAATCTAAATTGTAATTTTATTGATTAATACTTATAACTTGATCCTATTTAATAATAGAATAATAAAACTAGTTTCTTGTCACTAAATACTAAATAATATAAGTGTACGACGATATTCAAACGTGACATACGTATTGCATTTATTCCCTAACTGTATTTCAGAATGTATTAAAAAAATAATTGTATATTGTAGTATAAAAAAAATGGAGATTTTTGTAAATATTTATTTTTCGCTTTACTGGTATTCTATTTCTATAAGAAGATAATATTATTTACAGTGCTATCTTTTATTAATTTAGTATATTATTTCCATAAATTCATATAATAGATATATATTTTTTTAAATTAATATAGTAAGTCCATCAACAGTGACATGTAAACAACTTTTTTTTGTACCGAATTTCTTCGTAAGGGCATATATGAAGAGGTCGATGACAGTAGACGAGGCGAAAGAGGTATGTAGAGACCGTAGCGTTTGGTGCTCCGTTCTCTCTGACTACCCTGCTAGGGATAAAGCGTGAAGTTAGTTTAGTTTAGTTTTAGTTTTAAGTTCTTCGTCACATACTTTTAATTTGCTTGTTTGAAAAACAATTCAAAAATGGCGGGAAATAGCTTTTTTTTATTTATTGCATTTTCAGGATGTCACATTTAATGGTATTAAAACCAGCCAGTTACATTCAGTGCAGACAAAGAGGTTTGATTACTAATAATACATTCAAAGTAAGAAAATACTTTTGCCCCGTCATTTTTTTCACATATTTAGAAATAATTATATCAAAAGATAATTGTGCGTAAACATCTATATAACTATAAGTATATCAGTACAAACGTAAAAGGTACATCTTCGTTATCGGTAAAACAAACACAAATTACTCTACACCTAGATACGGAAGTCAACCAGTGATTTCGTTTTTTAACTTTGAATATGTCGTAATTGAGAGCTAAATACCTTAAAAATAATTAAAGGTCGAAAAGTTAAAATGGCCGAGATACAAGCTCACTCAAGTAATTATCATCATACACTTTGCCGGTACAGAAGGTAAGAAAGTGTCATTTTAGCAATTATATTTCCCTATGCGTAGTCCAAAGTTCTCTTCTTAAAAATAGATTATTGTAGGTCTTATATACTACCCGCCTGCAGCTTCGCCCGCTTACATACAGTGAATTACTTCGTGTTCTAATATTTTATATAACAGTATAGCGTGTTTAAAAAATAAAAAATGTATACTCATAGTGACTTCTAATGTAAACATTTTTTAAATTTTGGTATTTTATCATCCTAATTCTTATAAGCATGTTTAATTATTTTGCGAAAAATACGACCCACACTGTTTTATTGGTAGTTTTTTGAATAAATAAATGTACGTTCTTTTTTCTTAAAGCGCTTTGTAATATGGAGACAAAATTTAGTTTGTAACATTCACTATATGATAAAAAACCGGTTAAGTGCGAGTCAGACTCGCCCACCGAGGTTTTCTTATCTGACAAACTTAAGTTTGCGATGCCTTTGCGCTATCGACGGTTTCCAATCTGCATAAATGCCCGGAACTCTGGCGTCCTCCAAAGTTGCGTGCTATTCTCTACGCAGTTTCTTAGCATAGCTAGGATCCTTCTAGCTATCCTTCCTATGCAGTCGACAGCACGGTGGACGCTATAATTATATTTCGGCTTAAGCTTGTTTTCTGTCTCATTATTATTTATTCAAATTCTCATTATTTATTCAAATATAGGCCCAAGCTCGGCCTCATATGGAGGATTCTTCTCATTTCGGCGCTGGTGCACCCCAGTATTCACTTGAATCACTTGTTTGCATAAACGTAGAGCCGTTCCAATCGTTGGGGATCCAAGAATCTGTAAAAGGTCTGACACTTTGGCTTTGAAAAAACTTTAAATTATCACTAATAACATTAAGTCATTTCTGACCACTAATTTTTGCGTGATTCCCCAAATTCACACCTTCAGGCGTCAAATTTCGAAAAAATATTCCATTTCAAATTCTCTCCTTAGGTAACACCTGCCTAAAAAGACTCTGTATACAAAATTTTAAACCCTTAGCACTTTTAGTAACGAAGTTTCATATACACTATCAACCCCCGAAAACATACCCTTAAAGATGGAAATTAGCAAAATCTCGCCTTAGTGAGCACCAACACCCTATAAACAACGCTCATGCAAAATTTGAGACTCCTAGCGCTTTAGTAACGAAGTTTCATACAATCTATCAACCCTGAAAACAGCTCCTTAGGGATGAAATATTGCATATTTCTTCTTAGCCTTTGGCTAGAATTAGTTTTGATATAAGATTGATTTTAGATTAACCTATATTTCCCATTCACTACTGGAATTTCTATTCTAAACTAATCCCTATAAAAATAAGAAATTAAGATGACTCATTTTATGTTATTAATTAATTCATAATTTTACTTTTATTTGTTTTAGACATATCGAAAATCGAAGTTCTATACGCCGTCAAAATCAACGAGTCGTACACAAATCTGGAGAGTTCAATATTGTCAAACCATATAGAACTAAGAATGTGTTTTCCTTTATAATTTCCAAATTCATAGATACTCAGTGGAAGTGGTGCCTTCTCATTTGTATTGCTATATATATCATAAACTGGTTGATATTTGCAGTAATTTGGTGGTTAATTCTAAAATCACACGGTGATTTTGAAACTGATAATTTGCCTCTACCGCGCAATACAACAGCATGGAATCCATGTGTGAAAGAAATTTACAGTTTCTCTTCAATATTTCTGTTCAGTATCGAAATACACACAGCAGTTGGGTATGGCAAGAGAACTATAACATTAGAGTGCCCGTCAGCAGTGTTCACAATGTGTATAGAAAGTATTGCAGGACATATTACAAAATCCGTAATAATTGGAATAGTCTTTGCTAAACTCACAAAACCCAAATACAGAAGAAGTACTTTACTGTTTTCCAAAAATGCTATCATTAATCAAAGAGATGGATATCTTTGCCTTTTATATAGGTTAGGAAATATCAGAAAGTCTAGAATAATATCTCCATCTTTAAAGGCATTTTTAATACGATATGAACGAAAGTCTGATAAAAATGTATCAAATACTGAGCAAATTGAACTTAACGTGAAAGTTGATGGGAGCGATGATATTCTTTTTATATATCCAATAACAATTGTACATAAAATAGATGAAAACAGTCCACTTTATAACATATCAGCAAAAAATATGCTAGAACTAGATTTGGAGATATTTGTTGTTTTTGAAGGCACAATTGAATCCACTGGCCAAACTGTGCAAGCCATATCGAGTTACACTACTCAAGAAATTATATGGGGCCGCTTTTCACAATCTGTGTATTTTGATAAAAGGAAACACGGGTTTATTGAAAATTTTGGAAAATTTAATGAATCATATAGTGTGAACACACCTTTATGTAGACCGAGTGACCTCGAACGTTATAATGAAAAGAGAAAAACATTACTTTTACAAAAATATCTTTTACACTTACGCGATTTTGTTTAAGAATCCCAGCCGATTAAAAGCAAAACTATAAAACTGGCTTCAAATGCGGGTGTATAATTAATACTAATTCCCGAAGTTCCATAATATCTTGGTACATTGTTTTCAAGGCCAACATTTGTATTTCTAGGGTACATATTTTTAACTTCACTTCCATTAATTGTCTTGAACAAGTTTTTATATCTTGGTCTAATTTAATAATTTTCTTATGATTCATATCCAAATTCTCTTTAAAGAAATTAAATATAGTCATTTTTGTAGTTATATAGGTGTATTCAATTGAAATGTGTGAGACTTGACTACTGCAATATAAAAATGTATTTAGAGATAAGCTTTTGTAATCAGACCAATGACCGAGGAATCAAGAGATAAAATTATTTTCAAAATTAACAAAATTATATTCTATGGTGAGTCTGAAGTCCAACAAGAAAGTATTTTATTTAAATCTAATGGACAAATATCTTTTTATATTTAATTATAATGGTTACTTAAATAATTTCCCAATTTTTTTTTGTTATTTTACCCTAATTCTCTGAAATTACAAAAAATATATATATTTTAGCACAATTTATTTTAAAATATAATAAACACATTGAAATAACTGCTTGAAATTATTGTTAATTATTAAATTATTATTCACAATAAATATACTTGACATTTTCCTTTTTACGTGAAAATTCTGTTTTAAATTGTACTTAACTAACACACCTAGAAACCATAAGAGATAACAACAAACAAAGACCGTCACATTTAATATCTTTTTACAATGTTACCATGTGTAAAATTTAAGAATGTTAAATATTTTTATTAGATATAATATTATATTTAGTTGAAATCAACACAAAATAAAATATTAAATCATATATCTTAGTAAATTATTGTCATTTATTAATTGTTAACCAATCGATCGATATAATTTCTTAGTGACGTTCAATTTGACCAACATTTATAAATATCTTAAATTGACAAAGTGAGCTGTCAATTTTCTGTATCCCCAAAGAAATCATCATATAAGTATATGAATTTCTAAAACAAAAGTTTGTTTGCTGTAAATCTTATTAATAATAAAAATGTTTCGAGCTAATAATTTTGATAAATTACTAGGTAAGTATAAATAAAAGTTACAATAATCTGATAAAACAATTACTTTTTGTTATATTATCCTCCTAATATTATTCGATGATTATTTTATCTAATTTGCATCACTTTCTTTTTTGTTAACTGATGATTTTAGTCATCAGTAGTTTCTTTTTGTAAAAGTAAAATCCGTATTTTGTGAGTGTAACTCCTAAAGACATGACGAAATATTTTCCAATTTGTTCTAGATAAAGCGACAAGTAATCTACGCCTAGATCCCGATTGGCCCTCAATTTTACAAATATGTGATTTAATTAGACAAAATGATTGTTCGTGAGTAACATTTTTCACTTCACTTTTAATTATTATATAGTATTAAGTGAATAGGGAAAATGATTTCAATGTCATATCAATATTTGATACTTCTAGACCCAAGTATGCAGTAGCTGCTGTGAAAAAGAAGCTTTACTCACCAAACCCTCACCAGGCTATGTTTGCGCTCCTCACTTTAGAAAGTATAGTTAAAAATTGTGGTATGTACATTTTATTTATATATTCCTATTAAAATATAGTATTGAAGTCCATTGTGGTGCAGCAGAACCACACCTGACTGTAAATATGTTGCTTCTATGTTTAATTCTCACTCAGTAGAATGATTTTTTTTTCAGTTCTGCTTGCCCTGGGTAAGACATAACTGCAGTGTTGAGTTACATCACTCTATAAACAATGTCTTAAATTCAGACAGAAATCAAAGAAGGAAGGCTATGTTTCGACCCTAGGTTTTCTCTGTCTACCTTGCTATATGCAGTATAGTGAGATATAAAAAAAATATATATAAAAAACAATGTATACAATAGTGGTAATATATGTTATCTTATAATTAATTGTATAACAATTTTGTAAGGATCTAATAGTACAATCATTAAAAAAATATATTATTGAATAGTAGCTGTTTGCAAATTT
Source organism: Heliconius hermathena (assembly GCA_013403705.1). Lineage (NCBI taxonomy): Eukaryota > Metazoa > Arthropoda > Insecta > Lepidoptera > Nymphalidae > Heliconius > Heliconius hermathena. The sequence continues at coordinate 63,740 of JAAIXJ010000298.1, forward strand.
ACAAATAAAAAAGAGGGTTTTTAACTTGTTAAGCCATCCTATTCTTCATCTGAGATTTTACATACAAAGTGCCAAAACTCACTGCAGCACTTTGCCTTGAATATCAAGGCAAATTATTCTCATTTCCTTGCTATATAGCAAGGAAATGAGAATAATTTTTCTCCATTGCAGTAATTAAACCCAGAACCATTATAATTACAATGATATATTGATCCACTGTCCTGTTATAGCCTTTAAATTTCATGTTTACCTATATTTTCTTATCTTAATAGTTAGAGTTAGAGGTAAACATACTTTTTATTATGGCATCTTTTGTGGAAAGGCTTGTTTGTTGTTAAATATTCTTATAAAAGTATTAACAATCCTGAATAATATTGATATGAAAAAAGGACCCTAATGTTGAGACAATCCATTCCCCACTTCCCACCCTTTTGAGACATTGTCTTGAGTACCAGAACTCAACACCACATTTCGTTTTGTTATAAGACTTAATATTAATAATTCATGCCCCAGAGTTGGAATTGATCCCACAACCATTTCAGATTTTATTAAACTGTTCTGCTTTACAACAATGGCCACTATAGATTATATAATTAAATTATTAATACAATCTTAATGTTACAGGATCTGGAGTACATGATGAAGTTGCATCAAAAGCATTCTGTGAAATGCTCCGTGATTTAGTAAAATCAACACAACACGAAAATTTGAAATCTAAAATATTAGAGTTGATACAAGCCTGGGCTTTTGCGTTTCGTAATAATCCTAAATATAGAGCGGTTCAGGTAAGGTATTAAAATTGGAAAATAAAGGTGTCAGTCACTAGTATTCATTGTACTTACAGTGAAGGTAATTAGAGAATTGCTTTGAGAATTTGGCGGAAAGTGTGAAATATAGGTGTCTTAATTGGAACAGAGTGCCTTAACACTAGGTTTTTAGGTTCCCTATGCCTACCCCTACTACCTATGTGTGGGATACAGCGTGAATTATCGATATATCAACAAATCATTGGTGGATATGATAAAAAAGGTCTATTATTAAGTTAGATTAAGGAAAAAAATCACGAAAATTGCATTTACAAACACACAATACTTACACAATTACAAACTCCCAAATATTTACTGAATCACTGATATTGGCTGAACAAATATGGGAATGAAAAGGATGGGCATTGAGGTCACACCTTGAACTTATTAATATTTAAAGTTAATACTAATAAGCAGTATCACCTGTGGTCTGTTTTTAAATGTGAATGGACAAATAGATTAAGAGTATTATTGGCAGAAGACAAAATAACAAACAGCTATATCATACATAACTATTTGTTTTTATAATATGACAAAATCAGATCACAAATGCTTTATTTGTTTAATGTGGGTTTGGGTTTAAATCACATACAAATAAATATTTTTATTTAAAAAGATAAAGGCAATTCTATTAGAAAAATACAAATGTATTAAAATAACGTATTTTCCTGGTTTGGTTAAACAAAGTGCGACATTGACCATTGTCAGGTAATATTGAAGGTCTCCAAATGAATTGGCACAACTGTCGCTTTAACAGTCACAAACTTGTGCTACTGCGCCATGACTGCCTCAAATAAAAATATAATAATAAGCTTATTTTTTAAAGATGATTCAAAACTAATTTAGTAGCTCCAATGTAAATAAAGTGCAAACTATACTTGCATGTTTCTGTTGTTATCAAGTGTTTTGAGTTATGTACATAAAATAATAATATATTACTTATATGACAAGGCACGGCAATAGATAATATTTCCTAAATGCATCTTTTAATAATCAGCTAACACTGTATCTCACACACAGCAGGGTAGTATCTCTAATAAACACAATGATGATTGTTTTGAAGTATATTAAGTCTAAAAGATGTAAAATAAACTTGATTATATGAAAAACACAGTAAAATGACTAAATTTTATAATATAATTGGATAACTCTCTTGAAAATCAATAAATTTAAAGTACCTGACTGCACAAAAGCAAGTATTCATAAATAAATAATGTGAAATACCGTAAATACCTATTCTTGCCATATTATAAATAGTAATATAAGAAAATATAATATTTACCACCCACTATAGTAGACGCATTATATTAGTAATTCTATATCATTATTGATTCTTCTTTATCTAATTAAGAACCAATGCCTTGGGAGTCTCATTGTGCTACATATTACAGTACTGTTACTTTATTTATAGAGTACTCTGTTATTGTATAAATAATAATGTACTAGGTAAAGATAAAATTATATTATTTTAATAAATCTTTCGTATCAGTGAAGTCAATGACCCATTACAATGTGTGATGACTATCTACTAGAAATATAGAATCGTCTATAATTATTGTACAATCAGTGCAAAATTGTTTAAAATAAATAATATACAAAATTTGGAAATAATAAACGACTCTTAGGTCCTTGAACTTCAATTTCGGTAACAATGGCGAACGTGACGTTTACACCTTTACTCAGTCATTATCAGTCAGCTTATGACTCACATTTCATATCTAATTCATCAAACAACAAAAACATCAAGTGTGTGAATCAATGTAGAAAAATTGTGTTTGAGTTATTACTGCAAGAAATATTTAAGATTTATTTTATTGTTAATTATTATTGTTATCTTAATTATTCAAAATAATTAAATATTATTGTAAAAGTGTTTTTATCCTTACATAACAGGACACTGTGAACATTTTGAAAGCAGAAGGCCACAAATTTCCTGCATTAAAGGAATCCGATGCAATGTTTTCAGCTGATACAGCCCCCGAATGGGCCGATGGTGAAGTGTGTCACAGGTTAGTTATAGTTTTTAATGTATAAGTTCATTTATTTTTTGGTAAAATATAAAAAAAAAATATTTATAATATATAGATGCCGCACAGCGTTCACTTTAATGGTGCGCCGTCATCATTGTCGTGCATGTGGTCAAGTTTTCTGTCAACAATGCAGTGCAAAGACGTCTACTCTACCTAAGTTTGGCATAGAAAAAGAGGTAACAGTTACTTTTTAATATAGCACTACTAAAAACTTCATTATGGATCTTAATAGTATACTTATTGAATTATAAATAAAGGAATATTATTATGTGTTGATATATAGGTCAGAGTATGTGATGCTTGCTTCGATAAAGTAAGCCGTCCACCATCTTCTACGACTAAGTTAGAAATTGTTGATACAACCAGTGACTATGGGCCAGCTCAGCCACAGGTATGTTTTAAGTAGATACTCATATTTCATTAGGAATAAATTATTGTTATTATTTTGATTTAAGAATAAGACGATTTGAAACATTTCTAGTAAAATATGAAAAACAAAGTATCAGTAGAAGTTAAAATACAAAAATTTTGTTTCTCACTAATTATGGTATTTGTTTGATAATAGCACATTTTCATTATTGCACATATTCAAGATTTTAACAAGGTTAATAATTTCCTAAAGGCTCTTAGAAAAAAATTAAGTTAAAAGTTGATGAATAAGTAGGTAAACAAAGAGGAAATAATATATTATTTTATTGGCAATTTTAATTTATACTAAAGATTTTTAAAATATTCTAGTTTTTTTTAACTAAGTACATATTAGTTTCAGGAAACTCAGTAACTATAACCAATTTAAGCATATGTATTTCTTAAATAAAATTCAATTTATAGATGTACCTTTTTCAGGTAGTAAAAGATAAATAGACACTTAAAATAAATTTATTTAACCTAAAATTATGTTATTGTCCGTCGTACGAGTCACCCGGCATTTCACCTCCTGGCACCAACATTGCTATATTATTGCCATTGAGTAATATTTGATCTAATTTAGTTATTTTTCTTCCTTCTGGCGTTGATTCATATTCTGTTACATCGTCTAATAACATATTTACAAAGTCATCAAAGCCTTGCAGCGTTCCAACCATTTCTTTGTCATTCTTCATTATAATATGAATTCTTGATCCTATACATTTGTCTACCAGTTCAAGTGGTAATAATGTGTTAGGATTAGGTAATGCTTGTGCCATTCTGTATATGGTAAAATGATTTATTTAATACTTTAATTAGATGTTAGAATTTTAACTCGTTTTCCTTTTTACATTCATGTAAATTATGAATTACGGTCGATAAATGTCATTTGAGTTTGACAGTCATGGACTCATAGACAACTAAAAAGTACAATCTTTTTTCTCCATGTTGGCTTTATTGTTCCTTCTTTCGAACATGGCAACCATTAAAAAGCAGTTATGACAAGTGACAGCGGTTTCGATTTTGAAATACATTTAAAATAACGGTGTTATAAGCGAGTGTAATTTACTTTTAAATACTGTGTATAATTGTGATAAAACATGTCTAAAAAGTTTGTAACTAATTTTCGTGGTGAAATGTATTATGAAAACTTGCGTATCAAAGATGAACCAGTTACTCCAACAGAAGAAGATTTTGGATTTCATGAAACAATCGATTATGATTTTCAAAATGATTTCAATATGCGTAAATCTATGTCAATGAATGACATTGCGACTCTTAGAGAAGACTTAATAAAGATGGAGCTTTCAGATACTACGGAAGATGTTTATCAAAGACATAGGAGACCAACAGCAGTACCTCAAGACTTATCTAGAACTAAATTTGTGTCAATGGCCGAAGCAATTTATCATTACCAAAGAGATACACCTGACCGTTTTCATTCTAGTAGACCTCAATCGTTCCGTCCACAAAGTAACTTTGGCCGAACTGGACTTACAGTTCCTCAATCTCCAATGCTAAGATGTAAAGCACGTTCAAGACCACAACACATTATTTCTCAAAAAGAAAAAGAAGAATTAGAGATTGAGGAGATAAAGAAATTTAAAATCAAAGCTAATCCTATTCCTAAATCAGTTATTGAAGGTCCCAAACACTTACCTGAAGTGTCAAAAAAACCAATTACAATTCCTGAACCATTTAAGTTGACAGAAATCCACAAAAAGCTTGTTCAATCTCCAGGACAAGTTGCCAAATTTAAAGCTCGACCAGCTCCAAAGCATATTCTTGAAAAACCACAAATAGTACCAAAACCTGTTGTGCACACAACTAAACCAGTGAGTCCTAAATTTCACTACAAGAGAGCCAACTCTACAGATCATCTTAGACATAGTACTAAACCATATGAGCCACTTGCTAATCATAAATCATCAGAGAAATGTGAGAAAAATATACAACGATATGGCCCTGTCAAACTAGAGCCATTCTCATTTGAAAAAAGAGATGAAGAGCTAAAACGAAAAAGAGAAGAAAAAATAAGGAGACAACTAGAGGAGGAACGAAAACTTGCATCTCAGTTCAAAGCCCAACCTTTACCTACAGCAGTAAAAAAGAGGATGCAAAACATCACCACAGCATGCAGTGCATCTAATACATCTTCAGAGAATAAAGAGAATAATGTGAAATTTGAGGCAAAGCCAGCCATTGTTCTTTACAAGGAACCCTTCAAGCCAGTGCTGCAACAATTGCAATTAAAAACTGCTCCCTTTGAACTAACAACTGAAAAACGAGCTGCAGAAAGAGAAAGATTTGAAAAACAGCTAAAAATAAAGGAAGAAGAGAATGAGAGGTTGAGACAACAGAATGAAAAGGAGCAAAAAGAAGCAGAGGAAAGAGCAATTGCAAAGTTAAGAGCGAGATTGGTTCATCATGCTAAACCAGTTCCTCCGTTGAATCCCTTTGTGCCAGAAAGGTCTATTGCACCCATCACAGTTCCTGAAACGCCCAAATTTGTTAGGAGATTAAAACAAAATTGAATAAGCTTACTTTTTAAAATTATACAATAATATAATGATAATGCTAGATCATGATTGATGATGTATCCTATTATGTACTGATTTTAATGTTAGTGTTTGATTTCATGTTTATTCTTCATTTGTGAATATACTATTGGAATAATTTAAGTTTATTTTATTTATATACCCTTATAATAGTGAGGCCAGTCATGGCAGGGGCATAAAGTGGCATAAAGTGTGACTGTAAAATCGACTGTTAGTGGGTTCAATCCTCACTTTGAGGAAATAAAATATTTATTTACATTTTCATTTATTTGCTCTGGTGTCAAAGCAAAGTATGGCATTGTGTTCCACCACTTGACACTCAACGCCTCTAGAACTGCAGAAATTAGGGAACAGAGTGTCTAAGTTGAAGCTGGTTTTAATTTTATTTTTTTATATAAACAGCCTTATCAAATATAAGATATAAATAATTTTTAAAATTTGTATTTTTTTTATGTGAATGGAAAGTATAGACCTAAAAAGAAAGATCTATACCATGTCAACAATAATTTGCATTACAAACATTTATATATATTTTTTGTAAGTTGTTTTTATTGCTGCAATAATAGCTACGACTGCATCTGCAACTGAAGCCTTGTTTATATTTATTACTAGCGACCCGCTCGCGGCTTCGCCCGCTTAAACTACTGATTTATTTACTTAATACACTGAATTACGTTTGTGTTTTAATATACCTATAATGTATGTTCGTAGTGCACTTAGGACTTCTAATGTGAAAATTATTAAAATCTTAAGTGGCATTTTCGTAATTCCCATAAGAATATTGAATTGAAATGAAAATGAAAAAAACAATTGAATGTTTAAAAAAATAACATCGATAACGACATAACATGTATCGATACTTATAATAAAATCGTAACTCATCGGTGTCTGTACATGGAAGATATAATTAGTATTTACGAGAATTTAACAATGTAATACCGACTTCTGTAAAAGAAAAAGATTATCAATTCTTGTATTTTTTTTGTTCGTTACCTCAGAACTTTTGACTATGTAAACAGATTTTGATAATTCTTTTTTTATTTGGACGGTCCCGTGTGGTCTCATCCAAATTTTGACAATAGTATAATCTATGAGAAAATCACACAAGTCATAAATCGGCATTAAGTATGTGCGTGACAAATGGACGAATAATTTAATATCAACCCAACAGATTTCGATGATTCTTTTTTATTGGAACCCTACACATCAAGGGTAGCTTGATGAAAGTTTGGTTAAGTTCTGATTATGAGATACGGTTGAAATTGAAGTCAGTTTTTTTTTTGTTAAAAATATAATTATAATTTTTTCAACTAAAATTGCTTTATATTCCATGATGAAAACTCTCCTATAAGTTGCATTAGTCTTTTAACTATTACCATGCTAAAATTCATTCACCATACCATCCAGAAGTAATCTGTGTTTTAATCATTTGTTTTATTCGTTTTTTTTTTAAGGAAATTATAATGAAAACCGGAATGAAACCCAAAACAACTTACTTCTTGACGCTCACCATATACAAAATTATTAATTTCTGTCCGGTCGTTTTTCCCGCCGAGTGGTATTCCAGCTTCTATAGTAGATTATAGATTATATTATATTAATCGACCTAATTATTTTTTATTTTTAAATCTTTCATGTACAGAATTGACTTTCTTATCCTTTTATTATATGTAGATATTATTCAGGGCTAATATAAGAGGGGCACAAATTGTGACTGTAAACGCGACGGGTTGTGGTCTCAATTCCCACTCGAGGAAATGAAATATTCAATATTTTCATCTCTTCGGCCTGGTACCGAGACAAAGCGTGGCGTTGAGTTCCGCAACACACAATGCCTCTAGAAATCGGAGGAAAATTAGGAACGGAACGGAACCCTCTACTTACTCTACTTTATGCGCGATACAAAAAAAGTTAAAAATAATAAAACAATGAATTCCAGAAACGACCTGGGAAGTCAGCTGAAGAACTTCAAGAAGAAGAGGAGCTGCAGCTGGCTCTCGCTTTAAGCCAATCTGAAGCCGAACACAAGGAAAAGGAGCGCAGGTCCAGATCTTACATTGCACCAGAAAACACATTGCATCCCACAAGTAAAATATTATATTATTTATAATTAGATTCTTACGTAACTCTATGTATGCTCGTAGGTTCTATCTCCAATCGAGATTTTACTCAAGAGGCTAGAGGCAAGAGGCAGTGTCTGACGAAACGCGATGGTTGTCGGTTCAATTCCCACTCAGGGGAGGGAATTATTTATTATTTTGTTGTTTCTTTCCGCTTTATCTTGTTACCAGAGTGAACTGGTAACAAGGTAAAACGGAACCAGAGTGATCTGAATTTAATTCGCCACATAACATATAATGTCTTGAAATAATGCAAAAGTTATAAAAATGTACAAATACAACGCTAGGCTCTCTCTGATACTTTCGGACGTGAGTGATGTCGATAATTGCAAAGTACCAAAGACTGAAAATGAAAAAAAAAAGTTGCTGAACTTTTATTTTCTTTTTGATACTTTGAAGTTAATAGAGGCCAGTCGTAGCGCAGCAACAACAAAGTGACTGTATAATCGACTGGTTATGGGTTCGATCCCTACTCGAGAAAATGAAATATTTATTTACATTTATATTTAATTTTTTTCGCTCTGGTGTACAGGGCAAAGCGCGGCGTCGAGTTCCGCCCCTCAGCAACTCCTCCAGAACTCGGCAGAAAGGGGGGAACGGAGTGTCTTAACACTAGGTTCCCCTCTGCCTACCCTGCTGTGTGCGGGATACAACGTGAAGCTGATTTAATTTTTTTTTATTTTTGAAGTTAATAAAACATGCTTATATTTTCAGTTTCCCCAACCCCGTCCTCAGTGAGTGCATCACCGGAGCACAGTACAACAAATTCTGAGCTATCACGCTACTTAGACAGAAACTACTGGGAGCAAAGATTGTCACGTGACGCCGCTAACGCACCCACGGCGCCCTCACACACTTCTAATGATACCAATGAGGTAACGTATATTTCTTTTTAGAGTTTTAACGAAAAAAAGGAACTCTTATAAGATCACTTTGTTGTCCGTCCGTCTGTATGTCTGTCTGTCAAGAGCCTTTATCTCAGGAACGCTTGGAGATTTCTGGTTGAAATTCAAACATATATATGGTTTGAATTTCAATTAGAAATCTCAGATCAACGATTCCATGATTTCCTGACAAAAACGTAGTTCTGCATTTACTTAAAACAAAGATTTGCCCGTTTATATCGCAAAGAACGCGTATTTTGACACTATAAGATAATCAAAATTAATAGGGTACTTCCGGTTGACTTAGAATTATGAAATTTGGCAGCTAGCATCTACAGGTAGTACCAGTTCATGAAAAAATCAAATTTGTGGCTAAATCCTAAAAAAATCGCTTTGAAAAGGGGAAAAAATTATATTAAAGATTCTAGTGTTCAAGTGACGTATCAGATGAAAGGGCTCGTGCTAAGCTTGAATTCCAAAAAAAACTTTAGACCTCTAATTTTTGTATGACACCCTCGGTGTGCGAGCCCGACTCGCGCTTGTCCGGTTTTTTTTAAAGTGTTATTCTACACATAGGAAAGAATAGTAAAAAAAAGAAAATATGTAAATAAAATAGTACTGGGATTTGAACACCGTCTCTGTCCGTTTGATCAAGTGCTTAAGTGCGCTGGGACGGTTTCCAAGAGGTGCGAGCTCAATCTCTGCTATCTTTAAGTTAAAAAAAAAGAAAAAAAAAACTTTTAATGTAAACTAATATTTTGTCACTATTTTATGATAGAATATGGTATTTTAGTTTTATATTGCTGGTTACTTTTTCAGTCATTATAGATATTAGGGAATTTCTCATTGTATCATTTTATTTTAAAATGGTGTATTCAAAGACTCCGTATTTCTTTTTATTATACACATTCATAATGTTTCTAATTTTTATTCAACTTATTTTAATTCCTAAATAAAATATTGTAAAGTTTAATTTACTATTCACCGTTTCAGCAAGAATATGTAAAGCCCAATGCTAACAAAAATCAAGACGACGAGGCCGAAGATAAGGAAATTGATGAGTTTGTTGAATCTCTTAAATCTCAAGTTGAGATTTTTGTTAACAGAATGAAAAGTAATTCATCTCGGTAAGTGAGAGCTAACTGTTGTTTTTAGGGTTTCGTACCTCGAAAAGAAAAAACGGAACCCTCATAGGATTATTTTGTCGTCTATCCATCCGTCCGACTGTCAAGACTATTTATCCCGAGTTCGCGTGGAGGTCTCAAGCTAAAATTAATACCAAATTAATACCATATATTTAGGTCTATGGTTTTTTCTTGAAGCACGGAAAATAAATCAAGTTTCTAAGTCAACCCTATCAAAAGATACGAGCACCTATGCATCGATTTTGTTGTATTTTGATGAAATTCGCTGAGAAATCAAAACCTAAAGAGTATTTCCCGTGGACCTACAGTTACAAAATTTATGAACTTACAACACAAATAAAAGAAAAAAATCCGAAAAGTTAAAGTTTATAGGTATTTATTTCATAGAAAAAAAACATTACAAGCTTATATTTGTAGTTCATTTCATACCAAATAAGTCCATATGTTCACAAAGTTAAGTCGATTAAATTTTATAAGTTGTACTTCCTATTGACCTACAATCTTGAAATAGATACGGAAGCCTCGGTGAGGGAGTCCGACTCGCACTTAACCGATTTTATTTATTTATTTAAGTACTATACAAGAAAAGATACACAAAGTTTATAATGATAGGAAAATGTATACAAATGATAAATTATCTCTAATAAAGATCTGTTCCCATAAATGTAAGAAATATACTAAAAATAATAAACCGAATATAGTTTTTGAACAAAAAATATTTAAAAAACTGGTGTCTTAATGATGAGATACTGGATAGACAAAGAAAAACGGTAAATTATTATTTTTTTATAGGCAAAAGTAGACTATTTTGTATACCGAGACAAAAAATTAAATATATTTTTTCATTTCTATCTCTAAATTATTATTTTATATGGGCCATTCAAATTACATACTGAATATGGAGATATATTATAGTCACCATTGTTTCATAACACCATATATCCATATTCTGTTTTGTGCTATTAGGTATCTGCCTGTCCTGCTATAAACGGGATACAGCGTGAAGCTAAGATGAAAAATATATTTAAAACAAAACATTTTAATTCTTCCAGCGGTCGTTCAATCGCCAACGACACCTCGGTGCAGACACTGTTCATGAACATCACCGCGATGCATTCGAAGTTGTTGCGCTACATACAGCAACAAGACGACAAACGTGTTTATTTAGAAAGCTTACAGGTATAGCTGTTACGTTTTAATTTGTTAAACTATTTGGCCATTACGATACCACAAACTTAAATCTAAAATTTTGATATTTTTATTTATTCATTGAATCCACCCCTTAGCAGGGTAGGCAGGGGGAATCTAGGAATGTGTTGCTAGACTAGACTCCATTTCCATTAAGACATTTTGGGCCGAATTTTGGAGACATTAGGTGGAATTCAACGCCACGCTTTGCGACGTTACCATAGGGAAGATATAGAGATGTTAAATATTGATTCTCGAGTGGGAATTGAATACTCAACTGTCGCGTATATAGAACAGACGTAGTCACAGCACTACAGCGACCTTTATTTTATAACGATAATTATTTTATTTCTTTATATAAAATTAAATAAATTAGTTTGATAGTAAATAAAAGCAATGGTTTGGTTTAAAGAATAAAAAATGATTACATCAAAAAACTTGAGAGCTTATAAATGGTGTTAACTCTTTTTATAACAAAATTATACTTCCATAAAAGATTGGATTAGATTATTAATTTTTGCATTAAAATTCAATTCACAATTTACAATATAATGTAATTAATAATAATATAACAAATCTAATAACTGTTTCTGTCTGTGCACTGTCGTGGTGCAGTGACGTGTAAGCAAAGGTCACGGTTGTGGGTCCGATTCCTGCTAGGGGAAATAAATTATTTAACATTTTCTTTTCTTCACGCCAAGCAAAGCCAAGCAAAGCATGACGTTGAGTTCCGCCACTCAATGCGCAACACGGCTTGAGATTTTGGCGGAAAGAGGGGATCGGAGTGTTTTAACATTAGGTTCAATCTGCCCACCTTGCTATATGGGGGATACAGCGTGAAGCTGAAAAAAAATATAAAGACAATTTGTAATTCTAATTGACATTCCAACAAGGACAAAATAAACCAAGTGCGTGATAGCCGCGCGGCCCTCGACACTCTGCGCGCGGAGCACACGGCGCGCCTCGCGGCGCAGGCCGAGGCGGCCGAGCGGCAGCGCCAAATGCAGATGGCGGTCAAACTGCAGGCCATGAGGAAGAAGAAACACGAGTACTTACAGTACCAACGACAGCTGGCGTTGCAGCGTGTACAGGTATTCGTTAATATTGCTGTTATTATTCTAACTAAATTTAGAGCTTTATGTTTATATATTCGAGGCCAGTCGTGGCGCAGCGGCACGAAGCGTGACTGTAAAACCGACTGGTTGTGGGTTCGATCCCCACTCGAAGAGATAAAATATTTACTTAAATGTATATTTCCATTTCTTCGCTCTGGTGTCGAGGCTAAACGCGGAGTTCTGCCACTCAACACGCAATGCCTCCAGAAATCGGCAGAAAGTGGGGAACGGAGTGTCTTAACACTAGGTTCTCTCTGCCTACCCTGTGTGCGGGATACAGCGTGAAGCTGATGTTTATATATGGGGCATTGCACGCGAAGCGCACAGGTAAAAAGAGTAGAGGTTGCCGGTTTTGGTTATTTTTTAATATGTTATACCTTTCCCATATAGGTATCCACAACACAAATGAACAGTATTTTGATAGTATAGTGTTTAGTTTAGGAGTTATGAGGGCTCGAAGTCGTGAGTAACTAGTGGACATGCACACTTTCAAATTACATTATTCATTATTATTATACATATGTAAGTGACAAATAAATAAATAAAGTAATGAAATAGATTTCTCATTAAATGAGCTTTTTAATGGTATTTTGCTTAAAATAAAATTGTAATTTTTCTTAAAAAATGGTTTTTATTTTATGTAATGAAAATTCGGAAATATAGCATCAACATTTTTTTTTGTTTTTGTCTGAAAACAACTAATGGTGTATAGATAAGCACAACAAATTTTACAAAGTTCTATAACACGCAGCTACATCGGTTACATTCCTGAAGTGTGGCGTCTGATGACGGAATTTGCACCCGCCGCGTCACCACCTATTTTACGAAAATCTTCAATTCTACTGTGGTTTAACTAAATTTATTCAAGAAAATCAAATAGAATTTATCATAAATATTTACTGTATTTAATTAATTTAATTTTTTTTTATAATATAAACACAACTGTTTATTTTAACCGACGCGTAGTAAACTTACTTTACACGCACTTATTTGTCAATGGCAATGTCAATTTTCAATCCCTTTTGATTGTTTAGATCAAATAATTTTAATATTAGCTACATATACGCAGTTCAAACATGAAGGCCGTTTTTAAGTTGATCATCAAGAAACTTTCAATTTAATACTATAATTTCAATTTAATATTACACTATTAGAAATGTTAGGTGCATACTGCACCGAACATCGGTGCTATTTCATTTGCTACTAAAAACTGTTGGATATATATAATATTTATTAATCGACATAATAAGCTCCTAAATTCTTAATCCCTTAAAATTATAGTTATAGTGTTGAGGCCCCATATAGGGGCCTATCTAACATATTAAAAAGTAACCAAAATCGGAGACCTCGACTTTTTTACCTGTCCGCTTCGCGTGGAATGCCCCACATATTAAATAATTATATTAATATAGTATGTTTTTGAATTGATTAGTTTGTTAATAGTTTTAATTATTTATTTTTAATATTACAGGAACAAGAAAGAGAAATGCAAATGAGACAGGAGCAACAAAAGCACCAATATATGATGTCGGCAAACAGCGGTTTCTACATGCCCGGTGTCTCAATGCACCAATTTCAACCAGGATATCCCAATCAGGCATTATACTCTAATCCTCAGTTCCACCCACAAATTATGCCACAAGCAACAACTGACGGTACACTTCCCTTGCCTGGTCAGCCACAGATGTCACAAGCTAGCAACCCTATGAATGTAAATCAAATGTCTCAATCTATGCCACAAATGCCACAGAGTAACAACTTTGTAATGGCAGCATCTGGTATGGGTCTGAGTCAGCCAGCCAGTCTCCCACCCCCAATGAATCAACCTAATATGAGGCCAGGCTTGAATCAGCAGCTTGCTCTCCAACAACAGGTGATGATGCAGCAGATGCAACAAATGCGAATGCCCAACCAGCCAGGCGTTCATCAAATGATGCCACCGAATGTGCCGAACGGGTTACCGGGACAGACTGTCCCCCAAAACCCACAGACTACCCAGCAGCTAACTAAGCAAAATGTACCAAACCCAGCCCAAGCCTCTAACCCAATGATACCACCAATGACCATCAGCCAACAAGTCAATCCTGCCAGTCCTATGTATGCAATGCAAATGCCTAATATGAGAATGCCACTCATGCAGGGCAGCCAACCAAATAATAACCAACAAGTACCTGTCTCATATCCGATGAGTGTACAAAATCCACCTCACAGTCAACAGCCTGGTGCAAACATACCTCATATGCCTCAAATGCAAATGCCAGGCCAAACAATGCCTATGCAGGGCCAACCCATGATGCAGAACCAGTCACTGCCTGGACCAAATCATCAAGTGCCTCAGACATCACAAGTCCCACAGAGCCAAGGACAACAGATGTCTCACCCTCAAATGACGCAGGTGCAATCTGTACCAATGCAGGGACATCCCACACAGGCTCACAATCCGCAAATGCAGCACAACCCGCAAGGTCAGATGCCTTCCGTCATGATGCCTGGTGCTATGCAGCAAGTGCCACAAATGCAAGGTCAAATGCCCAACCAGGGCCCGCAGCCAGTTCAACAGGGGATCCCCCAAAATGTTCAAGGCCAGCCCATGAAGGTGCAACAGAACTATGGTAGTGGCCCGCCCAATCAGCAACAAATACCCAACCAGCAGGTACAACAAGTTCAGACGCCAGTGAAATCTGAACATAATAATAACACGGCGGAACTTATTAGTTTTGATTGAATTTAACTAACAAATAAAGATATATTTATTAGACTGTTTATTTATAACAACATATTATATGGTAATTCAATAACTTCACAATGATTCATTATAGAAATGTAAAATGGTGTTAAATTTTTAATTAAATAACTTGCATATACTCATTCAGCTTGTAAACCTTGATGTTGATATATTGTTTATGTTAGAATATTGTCCAAATCTTCTGTGGTTGATGGAACGTCACATTCTTACGTAAAGATGCATTGATTAACAGGCAGTAGTCAATTTAGGTTTTAGAGAAGATGGCCTTGTAATCTATGTAAATGTGCTAAAATGTAAAAATGTCTGTTATAATATAATTAGATATTAGAATATTAATATAAAATTCAAATTTATTATTTTATTTTTATTTGCACATATTATTTTGTTTTATATTATTTACATCTAAGTTACGACTATTATGTATAATAATAAAAATTCTAAAAAAGTGCACATCTGTTTTATTTTGTTAAGCATATATAATATTATTTATTACATTTTTAACCAAACAGAAAAATGGACTCCGTTATGGTGAAGTGAAAAACACCTAATGGGTAACAGTAGTCAAATTATCAACTTAAAACATAACAAATTAAATAATATTTAGAGGCCAGTTGTGGCGGAGTTATAGTCACACGCTTGTGTCCTCAAGCTTGTGATTGTTTACGCGATAGTTTTACAGACAGGTGTGGGTTTGATTCCCACACGAGAAAATGAAATATATTTTAATATTTTCATCATTTTTTCGCTCCAAAGTCAGACTCCTAATGACAGTCACAACCCATTTAAGTGAAAATTCCCAAGGTTATTAACTATCTGCACATAGACACCCTCGGTCACTACACTACGATACAGTCGAGCGCAACGCTGTCTGTTCATTACTATGAAATATGAATACAATATTATAATATGATAGCGTCATATATACAAAAAGGCGTTGTAGATTATATTTATCTCTATATATAATGAAACAAAAAAAATATTTTGTCTGTACATTTAGTAATTTCAACATGAAATGAATATAGGGACCCTTAAAAAGAATAATAATTTTTTTTTTTAATTTCTTATCTGTCTATTTATATGGACACATTTTTCTCTGAAAGTACTGAACCGATTTACTTAAAAGTTTCACCAATTGCTTTTAACTCAACATTTAAAGTTTGTTTCATCAAATCAGTTAAAAAAAAAATAGGTTATCGGCATTATTTATATATTTGAATGAACCCAAGGCATCAGTTTGCCTGCGAATGTTATGTTATGTTATAGCAATCGCGCTGGTAAGATTCTTGGCTAAAGAATGACATTCAAAACGTCTTAGTTATATGACTGTGGATAAAAATATACATTTTTAAAGCACTATTGTTCAGAGTACAAATAATAAAGTAAACAAAATTGAATTGTTAGTGAAGGTTACCTTCATAAATAATAACAGTTAAGTTTAAGTCGTAATAAATTCAACCGACCGATTTGATCTTCAAAGAAGTATTAAGTAAATACATACGATTCTTCGGTTCGTTCATTCGTTTTAAATAAATCTACATAAAAATGCCTAAAAACAACCTTTCTACGTGCACTCTGTAATAACTACATGTATTTACCTTCAAAAATCATATCAGTTAAGTTTTTAAGTCGTAATTAATTCAATACAGAAATAAAGACCGATTTGGTCTTCAAAGAAATATTAATTTGAGGCCAGTAGTGGCGCAGCGGCCAGTAGTGGTGACTGTAAAACCGACTGGTTGTGGGTTCGATCCCCACTCGAGGAGATGAAATATTTACTTAAATTTATATTTCCATTTCTTCGCTCTAGTGTCGAGACAAAGCGCGGCCTTGAGTCCTGCCACTCAACACGCAATGCCTAAGGAATTCGGCAGAAAGTGGGGAACGGAGTGTCTTAACACTAGGTTCCCTCTGCCTACCTTGCTGTGTGCGGGATACAGCGTGAAGCTAAAAAAAAGAAATATTAAAAAAATACCTAGATTCTTCGATTCGTTTAAAAACTGTACAGGAGTTAATATGCAATCATTACAGTTATTTTACAAAGAATATTATAAATCCTTCAAATCAATAATTTAACATTTAAGGCTGTTTCTGAAAGAGACATCCTTCCCATTCACATTTAACAGAGTTTTAAAATTATGATGAGACGTACATACAATAGGTTAAAAGAACGTAATGTTACAAAAATATATAAGACATAATTAGCTTTATGTATATTTTTATAAATATCAACAATTAACATTGGTCGTGTTTTTTAATTCAAAACAATTAAACGTCCTTATAGAAATTACGATAATGTAGTAAAAAAATCATATTAGAATATTACAGATAAAAGTAATAAAACCATATTAGAAGTCATTTCTGTTTATTAGAACAATAATCATGTAGCTTAAGCGAACGAAGCTGGGGGCGGGCCGCTAGTTTTACATATAATGAAGTTAATTTAACCAATACGAATAGATATTGAATATTAGTTACAATAATTCTACTTATATTTATGCACTTACGATTAGGGGTCGCAATATCGGACCATTCAAGCAAAACCGGGATTTTCGATATCGACTTCAGAAAAATCCCGGGATCCCGGTTTTTTCGATATTTTCGATATTTTAGTTTTTTGAACCAAAATTAGTAATTTTTCAAGCCTCTATCTATTCTTCAATAAACAGTTTAATAATAAATTAATTTAGTAATAATATTTATCAAATATACTATAAAAAAAATATTATAATTTGCTACAAAAAATATCTTATAGGTATATTATTTAACAACATATATTATGCAGCGTTTTGCAGCGATGGACGGAATTTTACAATGAGATGTATGAATGTGATGACGCCTCAGTCTCAAGTAGCAGCGAAACGGTAAGTCTTTCTGTAGCTGATGGCGAAATCAGTGTAAAAGAAGTTCAGAGTGCAATACTAAGTCTGAAATGTGGTAAGTCAGCGGGAGCAGATGGAGTTACTGCCGAGATGATCAAATATGGTGGGCCAAGCGTCTTGGACCTGTTCTGGTTTTTGTGTAATTTATGCTGAAATTTAGGGGACGTCCCAGACGATTGACGGTGTCAATCGTCTGGGACGGAACGCGGACGGAAATGCGGTTACGGTCATCGTGCCTTTGTATTATATAAAGGCAAAGGTTCACAGATAGACTGCGCAAGCCATAGGGCTATCAGTTTGATTAGCTTAGGTAGTAAAGTTTATGCTAAAGTTTTAGCGAGAAGAATGCAAGAGAGATCTGAAGGGCTGTTGTGGGAGGCCCAAGGAGACTTTAGACCTGGAAGAGGGTGTATGGATTAGATCTTTTCCCTCTGCATGATCACGGAAAAATTTTTGGCCGTTAACGTTTAGTTGGTTTTCTGTGCTTTTGTGGACTTGGAAAAGGCGTTTGACAGATTTGTAAGAGCGAAATTATAGGAGATACTACCCCGGTACAATATGGGCGGACAAGGGTTGCACGCTGTAAAGTCTCTTTACAGAGATCACTCAGCCTAAGTGCGAGTAGGAGCTGGCATGTCGCCCTGGTTTGACATCCGATCGGGTGTTAAACAAGGTTGCGCCATGTCAGCTTAGTTGTTCAATTTGGATAGGTGTCTCCAAGGAGTGAAACAAAGTGATATGGGAGTGAAAGTAAGTGATTTGAATGTAAATTGCCTGCTGTACGCAGATGATGCAGTGCTTATTGCATCATCAGAACGTGAGTTGCAGGCATTGGTCACCTCTCCGAAAGAAGGATGTGAATGTAATGGTCTAAGCCTCAAAGTGAATAAGATAAAAGCTCTGGTTTTTGAAAGAGTTGAAGAAAGAACGGAATGTAAATGATAAGATATTAGAACAAGTGAATGAAGTGGTATACTTGGGAAGTATGTTCAGTAGAGATGGAAAATGCGAAATGGATGTGCAAAGGCGTATTGCTGCCGGTAACAAGAACGGAGCCTCAGTTGTATTGAAGAGACGGCGAAACGTCAGCACAACTGCGCGTTTGGCCGTACACAATGAGTTTTGGTACCGACTCTGTTATCACTCAGACTCAGCGAAACGTGGGTTTTACAGAAGAAGAATAAAAGAAAGATGAATTCCGTGGAGATGCGATCTCTTCGTAGGATATACGGAGTCAGCTTAGCTGATCGAATCCGCAATTGAAGAGGTACACAGAATGGCAGGCACTAGCGAGAATGTCACGGTGAGAATGAAGAAGAATGTGCTAAGCTGGTTTGGGCACGTCGAACGAATGAGTGATGAAAGAATGGCAAAAGAGATTTATGATGGAAAAGTGAGCGGTAAGAGAGGTAGGAGACCTCAGTTGACCTTCAAAAACACAGTATCAAAGATACTGGAGGAAGGTCACGTAAAAAGCATAAGGACCCCCCAGAGGGCATGTATAAAGAGATTCATGACAGAGGACGAGGCGAAAGAGGTATGTAGAGACCATAGCGTTTGGCGCTCCGTTCTCTCTGACTACCCGCTAGGGATAAAGCGTGAAGTTAGTTATTTAACATATATATCATATTAATCAATATTAACGAAAAACAATAATGACACCTGAAACATCGACGGGCAAGAATAGCATGCAACAAGAACGTGCAACCCCGACGTGCAACAAAAACGCGCAACGAGAAAATATGGTATTCGTGCGTTCGTTGGTTGGGCCGGTCAAACTCGGTTAATGTCGTAAAATTCCGAATTTTGAGGAAAACTCATCGCTTACTTTTACCGATGTATGTTATGTACCATTGTATATCTTAAAGAAGCCTGAATTTAATAGCAGGCATGTTTTAATTCAAATAATTAACTTTTAACTTTCTAAAATCCGGAAATATCAAAAATCCCGGTTTTTTGTAAAATTAAAACCGGGATTTTTAAGACCAATATTTAGTCCGATATCCCGGGATTTTTGAATCCCGGGATCCCGGATTGCGACCCCTACTTACGATACGATGACGCCCTCGGTCACTACACTATGGTACAGTCGAGCGCAACGCTGTCAGTTCATTACTATGAAATATGAATACAATACCATATGATAGCGTCATATATACAAAAAGGCGTTGTAGATTATATTTATTTAGTAATATTATAATAATTAGTGTGTTAGCTTAAGCAACATGCAAAATCAAGTTATGGATAAGCAGAAACGTTGGATTGAAGGAAATTTGGTTTGAAGTAAATTTGCATGTGACCCCATTATAATAATTTCAATTCAGTTTTTTATTTAATTGTTCAATTTGCTTATTAGGTATTTATTATATTTTACATATGAGGTATTTTTCACAAATAATTCGATATTTCCAGGGGCGGCTCTAGCTTGTCCCCCTAAGCCTGAAAACCGTTAAAACCTTTAATGTGTCACCTACCTTAGTTACATTATTTTATACATTTGCTATCATTTTTACTATTAATTGCTTAAACTAAGGTAAATGACACAAAGTTCGTGCTAGTACGTTATTTCATTAGTTCTGATTCTGGCAGAAAAAATAAGCAATTTAAGTATTATTTGCGAAAACTATATATTTGTAAAAAAATATATAATTTCAACTATCTAAAAATTTAAGTAACAATATTTTAAAGATAAAATTGAGCGTATAGTAACATTTGAAACGCAGAGTTGTTTTCGAACTGCAGTGTAACATGTTTGTGTTGTTTAGCACCGTAAGACTAGCGTAAGAAATTCTTAAGGTTGAAAGACAAAGGTAAGTTATTCAAATAAAACTTTAAATATATGTTTGTTTGTGTTCACAATAACATTCTTTTAAAATTGCAATAAATCGATTCACGGAATAGCAATCATTTGATTTAAATGTGTCCCCTAATTCGTGTTACTATCCAATTAGGGAGATCCTAAGTAGTGGGCTGCTGGCGTCCCCACCAGAATGCTGAACACCTTCGGGGGCGTACGCCTTATTCCGCCTCTCGTAAATGGCGACGCGATGCCTCGCTCACGTAAGAGCCTCTCCTCCTCTTCAATTTCGCATACCTCTTGTTCCCCGTTATGAGTCTTGCCGTTCTAAGCTGTAACTAGCAAAAAGACATGGAGCGGGAGAGAGGTGAAGAGGTCAGGGAGGCTCTTACGTGAAGGAGGCATTGCGTCGCCATTTAAGAGAGGCGGAATAAGGCGTACGCCTCCAAAGCGGTTCAGCACTCCGGTGGAAACGCCAGCAGACCATACCCCATCGGCGTCATTGGTCAATCCAGTGGACGGGCGGTCGTAAGATCAGACCGCGCCTATGTCTTATGTGAGCAATTTGCGCAGGCACAAATGGATCAGCCCATGCCTACAACTGGGAGGCTGGACAAGAGGCCATTAACTTCGCCAGATCAGGTGCAGCAAGAACAGGTCAAGCGACGACAACTTGCTGCAGCTGTTGCAGATGCGACTAACGCCACTACACTGAAGCTGGGAAAAAACCAAGAGGCCAGGGCTGTACCGGTTCTTCAGGGTCCAGCGGTAGGATTCTACCCCGCTGAAGACCAAAAGGAGAACCTAAAAACGGCGCCGGACACTAAACTGGTAATAAAGACAGCCGTCCAGCCCGCAAAGATCAGTCTTACTATCAGTAGCATCCGACCATGCGGCAATAGGGGGGTTATAGTGCAAACCGGTCGGCCAAAGTGGCGGAGGCTCTGAAAAAGGCTATCCTTCCCACGTTGCGCACAGTGCAGCCCAAGGACCGACTGGCTTGCTAACACAGGCAACCACGGTCCATGGGTATTAGCCTACAGAGCCGCTTGCGGGAGGTTGAAACCTTTCCCAAATGTCATTTACGGCATCAAGCTTGCGGAGGAACATGCGTGTGACATACAGTCTGCCATGCACAATATGGTGCGGTCACTTTGCCCTGACGATAATGCGTCCACGAACGCGACTTACCATCGCCAGGTCCGTTTGTTGGCAGCCTGTGCTCTCGCTGGTGCTGACGCGCCCCCACACTCGTGCAGAGATCTGGAGAGGATAGTTAAGGAGCTTCCTAACACAGCGCCGGGTATCGATGGGATCACCGCCCGCATTGTGAAGCATGTGTGCCCTTCTACATTTACTATACGCAGTTCAATGCCAACGATGAAGGACTCTAGCTGTTCTTTCCACTGGGTCACTACGCTTCCCCGACCGATGTAATGCCGCGGGTGGGAGTACCAAATCGGGGAATGTGCGTTAGAGTCCATGCCAATAACTACTACTACTACTACTCACCGCATAGAAGGATGTCGCTGTAGAGCCCAAGCAGGCATGCACAACAATGCAATGGCTGGTGCATAGGTGCAGCTGTATGGAGCAGGCGACATCTCTCGTCCCAAGGAAGATTGCTGCTTTGCTAATGGCGCCTGCCGGGAGTAATAGTGGGCCAGGGTCCGCAGCCGCATCTTGCGGAACGTACGGTTCCTGGACCAGTACCAGGTCGAGCGTATGGGCTTGGACGATGCCTGGCAGGTCCGTCGTGGCTGTGTCCCGAGCCCTGAAGATTTAGTTGCCCGAACCTAAAATTATTTGCATCCTCAGCCATAGTTTATTCTTTGCAGCTCCCGGTCCTCAGCGTACTGTCGCGCCGGACAGTCCCTCGCATTGGTGATGTGGTTACTCGCACCTTTCCGCCCAAATTTTTTGCAAGTGGCGCAGCAGGTGTTAGTGGCCTTGCAGTCATCTTTACTATGCCCGTCCTCACCGCAGCCCTCACATGTGGTCACCTTTGGCCGGAAGTACTTTTCCGGGTGACCATATTGCTGGCACCTCCGACAGCATGTGACACCCACGTAATAATTCATTTCAACAACCTCCCACCCTATATATACCCGCCCACCCTTTGCTTGCGGAACAGTGGCTTGAGCTCTTTTTTCAGCGAGTCTGCTGTCCATGCTGAGCCTTCTAAGTTCTGTTCATACGGGTTCTCCATTAGGTCCTCGAATTTGTCCGTCTGCTCAGCCCCTGATAAGGAAATGAGGGGCTTACGGTCTTTGGGTTCCGCTGTTCTCAGGGTGGGAGGGATCGCTTTCCTCAAAGTCTCTGCTGCCTTGGCCGACTGTAATTGTGCAGACCGGCTGCACAATTACTCCACCATTTCCACTTGGGCGAATGCTGCTGATCGTGACTTCAATTTTAGCTGGTTGCAACGAGCTTTTCAGCACTAGCTTCGTATCTGCGGCCGCTTCAAACTCCTTGCTTGACCTGCCCCAGTCGGCATAGCAGCTCCAAGCTGCCGGCGCTTAACCTTATCTTGCTCAACCTGCTCTGGTGAGGCAGTGGCCTCTTATCTTGCCTGATCGCTTGGGCTTCACTGCTTTACTCCACTGCTCCAAACACCGACTTCGTCGCCGACATTCGGAGGTGACGGACGTGCGCGCGCTGCTGCACTTCGCTTGTTGCGGTTTTTCGTGGTTTTTTCCCTGATTTTCCAGGCAAGTGAGCTTTCAGTGCATTTTCGCAAGTCCTTGTTTATTCGTTACACGTACTGCATAGTGATAGGGACACAATTATAGTTTAAGAGTGTTTTTCTTGGTGCTTTGGTGACAGAGACACGTGGTGTTGTGATTGTGCTTTGTGTGGAGGCGCCTTTTTGGGGCATCCGCCCACGCAGGCCGGCGGCGCGGTGGTGCGCGCCTTTCTTTGGTAAGGTAAAAGGACCTAAACCAGGTTAGTGCATAAGGCAAATATCAGTTTTTGGTTATGTTGCGCATGTGGAAAGTGACATTAGCACGTGGAAAGTGACGTTAGCACGTGCATAGTGCTAACTGTCATTCTAAGACATTGACAATTAGTGTGGTGGACATTATCTGTGCTGAGGCATAGCCTAAATTGCATACGTGGTACACAGATATACAAACTCAATCAAACAATTGTGTCAGTGGTGACAGCTGTCACTTGCTGTTGGCAGCTGTCAATGGTGCAGTGTTGCCTGCACCATGGAGCGCAAAAGGGTCGAAGACCCTCCGGCGCGTGAGTCACGCGTTTCGCGAGTGACACGAGAGGCGAGGGAGGCCCGAGAGGCCCGAGAGGCCCAGGAGGTCAGAGAGGCCCTGGAGGCCAGAGATGTGAGGCTGTCCCGAGAGGTCAGCGAGGCCCGAGAGGCACGAGTCGTGGCCCGAGAGGCCAACGAAGCGGAGGAGGAGAGGTTACTCAGGGAGCGTGGCAAGGTGTCGCCATTTTCTAAGGGCGGGCTTTCCCGTACGCCCCCTAAGGGGTTTGGCTCGCCGGTCGTCACGCCTCCTGCGATGACATTGGCTGCACCAACGGGTGGGCGGTCGCATGCCCGGCCTATGCCGTCTGAGCGACCAGCTGATCCACCAATCAGTGCACCTGTGTTTGGTTCAGCGGAGTTGGTGGCTGATAGCCGGGTGAGCAGGCAGGAGAAGAGGCCATTGACCTCTCTGGAGCAAGCAGACCAGGACCTGGTTAAGCGCCGGCAGTTGGGAGCCACTATAGAAACTGAGTGTGGTCAAGCAAGATGCCTAGAACCGGAGATTGATCCGCTATTGGAGGCACCATTGGAGGGTGTGTTGGGTCACGCGACTCACCACACAAGATCAATTATGGAGGCGGTGAGATCAAAGACCAGTAAGCTGAATAAGGAGGAGATAGCGAGCTTTGGTGCGAACACGGAGCGCCTCACCGCCATCGTTGGCCTACTGGTGGCCCGAGTTGCAGCGGCAGAGAGGAAAATGGAAGAGGTACGAAGAAGCGCACCTACATCTATCGGGTTCGTTCCCCCTCCCCAGGAGTCTGCGTCGCAGACATATGCGACCACTCTGAAGCTGGGGAGAAGTCAGGAGATACGACCCGTTCCAGTGCGCCAAGGACCGGCGGTGGCCGTCTACCCTGCTGTGGACCAAAGGGAAAAATTGAAGACCGCAGCAGATACGAAGATGGTGCTGAAAAGCTCTGTTCAGCCTGCAAAAATTGGGGTTACTATCAGTAGCATTCGCCCATGTGGTAACGGAGGTGTAATTGTACAGACCGGGTCGGCCAAGGCAGCGGAAGCATTGAAAAAAGCAATTCCTCCCACCTTGAGAGCAGCGGAACCTAAGGATCACATGCCCCTTATATCACTGTCAGGGGCTGAGCAGGCGGAAAAGTTTGAGGACCTCATTAACAACTTATATGAGCAAAACATGGAAGACTCACTATGGACTGTTGACTCGCTTAAAAACGAACTTAAGCCACTGTTCCGCAAGCGAAGGGCGGGCAACAGATGCATGTGGGTTTGACAGGCATCGGCAGCATTGCGCCAACAGCAACTGGTTGGTGTCGGGCGGGTATATGTGGGGTGGGAGGTAGTTGAAGTCAACGATTATGTGGGTGTTACATGCTGTCGTAGGTGCCAGCAGTATGGCCACCCGGAGAAGTACTGCCGGTCAAAGGTGACCACATATGGCCGCTGCGGCGAGGACGGGCATAGCAGAGAAGAATGCAAGGCTGACAACACCTGCTGCGCCACTTGTAGGAAATTCGGGCGCAAGGGTGCAGGAGATCACAGCACCAACGCGAAGGACTGTCCGGCACGACGGCACGCTGAGGACCGGGAGCTTCAAAGGATCAATTATGGATAGTGGCTCAAACAAGATCAGGTTCGGGCAACTAAACCTTCAAGGCTCTGCGGCAGCTACGATGGAGTTGCCAACCATCATCCAGGCCCACATGCTCGACCTAGTTCTGGTCCAGGAACCGTATGTTCCGCAAGATGCGACTGCGGTTCCCGATCCAATGTTGCTCCCGGCAGGTGCTAACAGTAAAGCTGCTATTTATTTGGGTAGAAGAGATATCGCCTGCTCGATTCAGCTGCACCTGTGCACTAGCCACTGCATGGTCATGCATGTATGCCTGAGCCCGCAATCATCCTCCTTCTACGCGGTGAGCTCATACTTCCAGTACTCACAGGACATAGGCCCGCACATACACCATCTTGGGCGAGTACTGGAATTGGACTGGAGAGCGAGTGATTATTGGCATCGACTCCAACGCACACTCCCCGATGTGGTACTCCCACCCACGGCAGTACATCGGTCGGGGTAGCGTAGTGACTCAGAGGAAAGAGCAGCTGGAGTCTTTTATCATCGGCAGAGGCCTGCGCTTAGCAAATGTGGAAGGGCAGCCGCCAACGTTCGCTACAGCCAATGGGGAATCACACATCGACATCACGCTTAGTACGGGGGGTGTGCGACTACAAGACTGGCATGTAAAACCGGACGCCAGCACAAGTGACCACAGGCTCATCGTATTCTCGATGCAGATGCAGAGGCTCACTGGCACGACAGTGCCTGATGCGAGCCGCTCGGAGTTGCCCTGCAGGTTTCGGGAGCGCGGTGTGGATTGGGAACGCTTCCAAACAATGATTCATTACAGGGTAGGACGCATAGATTGGAAGAAATCAGCACGCCAGGTATGCAAGGAATTCACCAATATGGTGACGAGAACTGCCATGGAATGCCTGGGAACATGCGTGGATGCAAAGAGAAACAGAGGATATGAGTGGTGGACCCCCACGCTAGACTCTATGCGTAAAAAGAACAATAAATTGAGGAAACTCTGGCAGTCGCTTAGGAAAAGAGGGGTTGAGGCCATGGAAGAGCTTGTGAGGATGAGATTCCACTCTCACCGCAGAAGGTATAGGTGTGCGATGATGAGGGCGCAAATGGACTTTTTCCATGAGCTTGCTAACACAGGCAACCACGACCCGTGGGGACTAGCCTACAGAGCCGCTTGTGGGAGGCTGAGGCCTCCACCGAACGTCATTTACGGCATCAAGCTCATGGAAGGACATGCGTGTAATACAGAGTCTGCCATACACAATATGGTGCGTTCACTTTGCCCTGACGATAATGCGTCTACGGACACGATTTACCATCGTCAGGTCCGCTTGTTGGCAGCCTGTGCACCCGCTGGTGCTGATGCGCCCCCACCCTCGTGCAGAGATCTGGAGAGGATAGTTAAGGAGCTTCCTAACACAGCGCCGGGTATCGATGGGATCACCGCCCGCATTGTAAAGAATGTGTGGCTCGCAGCTAGCTCCGAGCTAACGCGTATCTTTGGATTATGTGTGGAGCAAGGGACTTTCCCCGAGGTGTGGAAGGACGGTAGGCTGATTGTTCTGCCGAAAGGCAACGGCAAGCCGCTTACCGATCCCAAGGCATACCGCCCCATTACGCTTCTCTCCGTCCTGGGTAAAATCCTGGAACGGGTGATTCTCACGTGCGCGCCAGCGCTGACACGTGACATATCCGTTTGCCAGCATGGGTTCACTAGGGGTAAGTCAACACTTACTGCCCTACGCTCCCTTCAGGAGGTAGTGGCTACTAGCAAGTGCAAATACGCGCAGGCCATCTTTCTGGACATTTATGGAGCCTTTGACAACGCATGGTGGCCATGCCCTGTCAACATCTGGGAGACCTCATAGTCAGGCTCGACCCACGCAGCGTTGAGGCGAGCCGACACGTCCGGGAAGTACCGACAAAGCTCCCTACCCTTTACCTCGTTCTCCCATCTCTGTTGCCATTCGGCAACAGTCTCCTTCGAAATTTTTCCTTTCTCCTTCCTGAGTTCCTCCCGCGATAGGTAACGTATGTCATCTATCCTGCCTGCACGTTTCACCTCGAGGTCCACCGGTAGAACTCCAGCAAGCACCGGGAGTGCCGCTGAGCTAACCGAGTGGTACGCCTTGGTTAGTAGGATCAAAGCCTGCCGTTGTGTCCTAGTTAAGGCACTCCTAACTACGTACGTGTTAGTAGTTTTTCTCTTTTGTTTGGTTGTTCGCGAGTTTTCCCGAATTTCCGGACCTGAGAGTTTTCCTTAGTGCATTTTCTTATTAATTACTTTATCAATACATGTACTACGAAGTGATAGTGACACAGTTATAGTTTTAAGAGAGTTTATAAGTCGTTGGTGATAGTGACACGTGGTTTGTGGTGTATTTGTGTTGTGGATTGTGCGGAGGCGTCTTTTTGGGGCATCCACCCACGCAGGCAAGTACGCGGCGTGTACGCAACTTTCTCTGTAAGGAGAAAGCGGTCCAGAACTAGGTTAGTGTTGTTTTTAAGATAATTTTAAGGTTATGCTAACCATGTGCACAAATTTGACAATGATGGCACGTGCTGTGTCATCGACAATTTTGACAGCTGTCAAAGCTGTCTAGTGACAATTGACATTGGTGTTTGTGGTCAGTCTGTGGCGTGACAAGAGAGACTTTTTGACAATCATGACAGGTGACACTCGTAGTCAGTCTGTGGTGTCAGTGTTGCCAGCACACCTTCTTCAAAATTAATTACTCTATCATTGGTGGCAGTGTTGCCAGCATCATTAGTAACCCATAAACAATATTCTATGTGTTACCATTACAGTTATTTATGAGTGTTGTTATCCTAAGCGGTAACTAGCAGAAGGACATGAAGCGGGAGGGAGGCGAAGAGGTCAGGGAGGCAAAAGTGGTGAGCGAGATCAAAGAGGAGGAGAGGGTCCTATGTGAAAGAGGCATCGCGTCGCCATTCACGAGAGGTGGAATAAGGCGTACGCCCCCGAAGGGGTTCAGCACTCCGGTGGTTGCACCAGCAGGCCACACCCCATCGGCGTCATTGGTGAATCCGAGTCGAGCCGAGTCAGGGCGGTCGCAAGATCAGGCTACGCCCATGTCTCGGATTAGCCAATCAAGTGAGCCAATTGTGCAGGTACAGACGGACCAGCCCACGCCTACAACGGGAAGGCTGGACAAGAGGCCACTGACTTCGCCAGATCAGGTGCAGCAGGAACAGGTGAAGAGACAACAACTTGCTGCAGCTGGTGCAGATGCGGCGCCAGCTGCATCTTCTTTATCGCCGGATCTGTTGCTGGATCCCCTAACGGAGGCGCCATTGGAGTCAGTGCTGGGCACGGCAACCCTCCATACCCGGGGCATAATGGACGCTGTGAGGTCGAAGACGTCCAAATTAAACAAGGACGAGATTGCCAACATTGGAGCCAACACGGAGCGGCTTACTGCCATTGTTGGGCTTCTCGTAGCCAGGGCTGCGGCAGCGTAAAGGAAGCTAGAGGAGCTGCGCAGAACCGTGCCATCACCCATCGCTAGCGCTTCCCCTCCACAGGTGGTGCAAGCGTCTTACACCAATATATTGAAGCTGGGGAAAAGCCAAGAGGCCAGAGCAGTTTGTCAGGGTCCATCGGTAGCGGTGTACCCTGCCGAAGACCAAAGAGAGAAGCTAAAAACGGCAGCGGACACCAAACTGGTACTAAAGACAGCCGTGCAGCCTGCAAAGATCGGTATAACAATTAGTAGCATCCGACCATGCGGCAATGGGGGTGTTATAGTGCAAACCGGGTCGGCCAAAGCGGCGGAGGTACTAAAAAGGGCTATCTCTCCCACGCTGCGCACAATGGAGCCGAAGAATAGAATGCCGCTCATCTCCCTCTCCGGGGCTGAGCAGACGGCGAATTTCGAGGAAATCATCGAGAATCTGTACGAGCAAAATCTGGAGGAGTCCGAATGGACACTGCCATCCTTGTAGAAGGAGCTGAAGCACCTATTTAGGAGGCAAAGAGCGGGGAACAGGTGCGTGTGGATATGCCAAGCGTCTGCGCCACTCCGCAAGCACCTGGTCAATATCGAACGGGTTTACGTCGGGTGGGAGATAGTAGAGGTCACAGACTATGTTGGGGTAACTTGCTGCCGTAAGTGCCAACAGTTTGGCCACCCGGAAAAATACTGCAGGTCCAAGTCGATGACCTGCGGGCGATGTGGTGAGGAGGGGCACAAGAAGGACGAGTGCAAGGCCGAGCATGCCCGCTGCGCAACATGTAAGAAATTCGGCAGGAAAGACGCAAGCAGCGACGTCACCAACGCCAGAGAATGCCCAGCACGACGCCACGCCGAGGACAGGAAGCTGCAACGGATAAACTATGGATAAAGTTATCACCATAAAGATCGGTCAGCTAAACTTGCAGGGCTCGGCAGCAGCGACTCTGGAGCTGCCTGCCATCGTCGGGGAGCACGCCCTCGACATAGTTCTGATACAGGAGCCTTACACTCGCAACAAAACTGCGAGCCCAGGAGCAATGTTACTGCCGACACGGTGAATCAAACATAGACGTCACACTTACGTCCGGGGGGTTGCGACTAGATGACTGGCGGGTAATACCAGAGGCCAGCTCGAGCGATCAGCTCATTACATTCACCACTCACGGCAGGGCAATGGGCACACCTACGAATGTGTCGGACCAACCGGGTGCGTTTCGCCGGTTTCGGGAGCGTGATGTGGGCTGGGACCGCTTCCAAAGGATAATTCATTACAGGGTAGGACGTATAGACTGGAAGAAGCCGGCAAGCCAGGTATGTAAGGAGTTTACTAACATAGTAACACGTACTGCTACGGAATGTCTGGGCACGACTGCGGAAAGAAAGCGTAACAGAGGATATGAGTGGTGGACTCCTAGGTTGGACTCCATGCGAAAGAAGAACAATAGGTTAAGAAAATCATAGTAGTCGTTTAGGAAGAGAGGGGTCGAGGCCATGGAAGTGATTGCAAGATCGAGATTCCATTCTCACCGTATGAAGTATGAAGTGCGCGATGATGAGGGCGCAGATGGACTTTTTCCGTGAGCTTGTTAACACAGGCAACCACGATCCGTGGGGACTAGCCTATAGAGCCGCTTGCGGAGGTTGAGACCTCCCCCAAATGTCATTTTCAGCATCAAGCTTGCGGAGGGACATGCGTGTGACAGTCTGCCATGCAAAATATGGTGCGGTCACTTTGCCCTGACGATAATGCGTCCACGGACACGATTTACCATCGTCAGGTCCGTTTGTTGGCAGTCTGTGCACCCGCTGGTGCTGACGCGCCCCCACCCTCGTGCAGAGATCTGGAGAGGATAGTTAAGGAGCTTCTTAATACAGCGCCGGGTATCAATGGGATCACCGCCCGCATTGTGAAGAATGTGTGGCTCGCAGCTAGCTCCGAGCTAACGCGCATTTTCGGGCTATGTGTGGAGGAAGGTACTTTCCCCGAGGTGTGGAAGGACGGCAGGCTGATTGTTTTGCCGAAAGACAACGACAAGTCGCTTACTGATACCGGCTTATTACGCTTCTCTCCGTCCTGGGTAAAATCCTGGAACGGGTGATTCTCACGTGCGCGCCAGCGCTTTGCTTCCCGCCCTTTGGGCATACGGACCGAAACTTTGGAGTCCGCACGGTACTTGCGTTTGTCTCTCGACGTAGCTCTTTCCCAGTACGGATTCTTGACTCCTACAAATCTATTTCCTGTCCTTTGCTTGTCAAGTCGCCCCATTCTGGGGCTTGACGACACACAGCCATCCCTTCGCGTCTGAGCAGACTTAGATCACAGTTCATATTCTTTCCTCTTGCGGTGCCATTTGTGCGCAAACGCTCGCAATCGCCTGCAACCTTCCGCGCTTGCCACCAGGTCGCCGTGATAGGCTAGAAAAGACTCGACCCTAAACCAGTCAGTCAGCATCTCATAGCGCTCCTCCGCGTATACACTGCATTCCCACAGTACGTGGTCCCAGGTTTCCGCCTCATGCCCGCAGAAGCACTCGGCAGACTCGCGTAGCCGCATTTTATGAAGGCGGAACCTGAAGCATCCATGGCCAGTCAAGATCTGCGAGACAACGTAGTCCGGTTCGACCCACACATAGGACATCCTATGAGTGATTCAAGGAAAGAAAGCATACAGCTCTCTCCCGTCCGCGCTCGAGCTCCACCTATCCTGCCACAGAGCAAAGATCTCCCTTGTTATTAAACATTTCCGCGAGTTGCGCTCCTCACTTGTGTCCAATCCCGGACATTCCTGCGCGACTCGTCCTGCGCAAACGACTTCCAAACCAGCAGAGTAGAGTTGCCGCTAGCACAGGTAACGCTGCGGTACTGACAGATCTGTAAGTCTTCGTGAGCAATACCAGGGCCGGGCGCTGTTTACGGAGCAAAGCGCTCCGCACTGCATAATGTGACGAGCGTCGCCACCATACGGCCACAGCGTAGGTAAGAGTGGCCACATAGGTACCTACGTACAGGATCCTAAGGACTCTGTACCTGACTCCCCAAGTTAATGCCGATATTCTCGACACCTTCCCGAAGCACTTCACAGCCCTGAGACCGGCAAAATTCGCATGCTACACATAGGAGCTAGCCTCGTCTATGCACACCCCTAACAACCTAGCATGATTCACGTGCGTCACCGAGGCGCCGTCCAGTCTGATCGTCGGAGGTCGCTTAAACTTGCCCTTCATTGTCATCGTCTTCGATTTCTCGGCAGAAAAGCTGAGATGGTTACGTTTCCCCCACTCAGATACCGCGGTAAGCGTCACCCGAGCGTTATGCTCAATAGCCGCTCGACTCGGTACCTCAATGACGATCGTGATATCGTTTGCATAAGCCACCATACTCACCCTTTCGGGCATAGGTAGCCGCAGGATGTCATCGAGCAGGACATTCCAAAGAGTTGGACCAAGGACAGATCCTTGTGGGCATCCCATGGTGGAGCGTTTCCACACTACCTGGTCTCCCACAAATAACCCGACTCGCCGCCCATTGAAGTAGCTCAGTGCCCCTTCCTGAAGCACCACAATGTACTGAAATAGCTTACAGTACCTTGCATTAGTCCTTTATGTTTAAAGGTGTACAGTGATTTGCAAGTGTTTTGTGTGTTCACAAAACACTTGCAAATCACTGTACACCGGGATGTTCGTGAAATGATTTTATATAAATTAACTGATTCACAACTACCCACACTACGAAACACAAGCGCACTTGCACACGTCCGTTCGCCTCGACGGTCGGACGCGAAGTACCGGGCGTCTTACACTTACAGTCCCACCACCACCTCATGGACTCACCAGCATCTTGCTATATGGTCCGAAACACGGGAAGTGTCAGCCGACCGAAGTCAGCCGATCCACCTCTTTCCCTTACAAATATTTCTATTCCAGTCCCTTATCTGGCTCCTCTCCCTACCTAGTAGGGCGGCCTGCATCCAGCCGCTATTCTGGAAACGCCACGCCACGTTGCTTCGCCGCCTGCTCCATCTTCCTTATAATCCTCCAGTTCCAGTTTGCTCCCCCTCTTGTGCCAGCCATGCGCAAACCTGCGGAAGCACCTGAAGTTCTCCTCGCAGGATACGAAATCGCAGTAATGAACTGGTCCTGCTTCCTCCCGTGTGATCCCATCCATCATCTGTTCCCGTAGCTCCCTATAGAGGGGACATTCAAACAAAACGTGCTCCATACTTTCATCGCTCTCACCGCACAAACACACACTAACCTCGCAGAGCTTCATATCTTACAGCCGTTTCCTAATGCACCCGCGACCTGTCAGCATCTGGGAGACCTCATAGTCAGGCTCGACCCACACAGCGTTGAGACGAGCCGACACGTCCGGGAAATACCGATAGAGCTCCCTACCCTTCACCTCACCATTCCATCTATGTTGCCATTCGGCAACAGACTCCTGCGAAATTTTGGATTTCTCCGTCCTGAGCTCATCCCGGGCGAGATGACACAAGTCATCCAGCCTGCCCATTCGCTTCACTTCAAGGTCCGCCGGTAACACTCCTGCTAGCACTGGAAGTGCCACTGAGCTCACCGATCGGTACGCCTTGGTTAGCAGGATCAAAGCCTGACGTTGCGTTCTAATCAGCGCACTCCTAACTACGTACGTGGACGTACGATGCCACCAACACCCTGCGGCGTAGGTAACAGTAGCCACGTACATGTTCCCCGATACAGGACTTTAAGAGCCCTGTACCATACACCCCACGTGGAAGCCGAGATTCTGGACATTTTTCCGAACGCAGCTGTGGCACGCTCACCAATGGACTGCGCATGTTCGCCAAAGCACTGACTCGCGTCAACTACCAACCCGAGTACCCTGGCCGACGTCACGCTCCTGACTGATTCCCCGCCGAGCCGAATGACCTGTGGCCGCCCAGGCAATTTCCCCTTCAGAGTCAAAGTGTGTGACTTCGAAGGAGAGAAGCCCAGGTGGTTCCTCAGTCCCCACTCAGAGGCTAGTGCAAGGGCGCGAGAGGCCGAAGCCTCCACGCCAGCCCTGAGGTTCGACTCGATGAGGAACGTTACGTCATCGGCGTACGCGACCAGATACACTCCCTACGAGTATGGCAGTCGAAGCAGGTCGTCCATCAGTAGGTTCCACAGAGAGGGTCCCAAGACTGAGCCCTGCGGGCAGCCCATAGTCGCCGTCTTCCACACCACTCTTTCGCCGATGTGGAGACCTATACGCCTGTTGACAAAGTAGCTGGTCAACATGCGATAGATATTCGGCGGACAGCCCCTAGACTTAGCCTTGACCAAAATCATTGGCCACCAGGCGTTATCGCACGCACCGGAGATGTCCAGGAATATGGCCTGTACATATTTCCTTTTACTGTTTGCCACGGCCTCCTGAAGGGAGCGAAGGGCCGTCAAAGTTGACCTACTCTTCGTAAAGCCGTGCTGGCAGACGAATATATCTCGTGTTAGCGCCGGGGCGCACACGAGAATAATTCGCTCTAGAATTTTGCCCAAGACGGAGAGCAGTGTAATGGGGCGATATGCCTCTACTACGCTTCCCTTCCGCACGCATACCCAAACATTTCATGGCCGTTCGCGTTACAATATTTGTAAATTCCTTACATACCTCATTTGCCGACTTCGTCCAGTCTATGCGCCCTACTCTATAGTGGATCACCGATTGGGAGCGATCCCAGTTCACACCACGCTTCCGAAACCTGAGTGGTCCCTCCAGGGCGTCCGCTCTGGCATCCGTTCTGCTACTGCGCCCCTGCGCGTTAAATGTTAGTAGTCGGTGGTCACTTGAGCTTGCCTCAGTGTCGACCCGCCAGTCACTCAGGTGCACACCCCCCGACGTCAGTGTAACGTCTATAAAAGACTCTCCGTTCACCATGCTAAAAGTGGGTGGCTCGCCCGGTTGGTTCTCCACCTGAAGGCCTCTACTGACGATAAAGGCCTCCATCTCCTCCTTTCGCTTGGTAACTGCACTCCCCCGACCGATGTAGTGTCGGGGAAGGGAATACCACATTGGGGAGTGCGTGTTTGCGTCCACACCCATGATGACGCGTTGTCCTCTGAGTGCTTCCAGTACTCGCCCAAGATGTTGTAAGTGGGGGCCAATGATGTGAGAGTACTGGAAGTATGCACTCACCGCGTAGACAGAGAGCGCTGGTGGGTTCAGGCACACGTGAACCACCATGCAGTGGCTGGAGCACAAGTCCTCCCGCACCGAGCAGGCGACATCCTTTCTACCTAAGTAGATGGCCGCCTCACTGCAATCCCCTAATGGGAGCAGCAGTCCACTTATGGCATTAACGCTATCCCTTTGTATGTATGGCTCCTGAAGTAGTACAAGCTATTGCCGGGAGCTTCATTGTGGCTGCCATTGAGCCCTGCAGGTTGAGCTGCCCGAACCTGATACCAGCAACGCTGTTAGCCATAACTGATTCTTTGGAGCTCCCTATCTTCCGCATAACGGCGCGCCGGGCAGTCTCTGGCGTTAGTGGTATGGCTAGTCGCATCCTTGCGCCCTAACTTCTTGCACGTGGTGCAGCAGGTATTAGTGGCCTTGCACTCCTCCTTGTCGTGGCCGTCTTCTCCACAACGGCCACAGGTGGTCACCTTGGATCGGCAGTACTTGACCGGGTGGCCGAACTGTTAGCACTTGTTGCAGCATGTGACTCCTACAAAAGCGCTTGGCCTGATCTTCCACCTATTCCGGAGAGGTTAATGGCCTCTTCTCCATCCTGGCTGCCGGAGCTGTGAAGTGGCGTTCCACTTCTCTGAGTGCCGCCAGCTTGCAGCAGCAGAGCCGGTGGTTGAGGCTGAAACTATGGGTTCGAATATGGGTATACCAGTGAATCCCCTTACGGAGGCGCCACTGGAGGGAGTGTTGGGCCACGGCTTCGTACCACACCAAATCCATTATGGAGGCGGTTAGGTCGAAAACAAGCAAATTAAACAAAGAGGAGATTGTAAGCATTGGCGCCAACACTGAGCATCTCACCGCCATCGTTGGCCTCCTGGTGGCTCATTTGGCCGCCGCTGAAAGGAAGCTCAAAGAGGCGCACCAGTCTCTGCCAGGTTCGTTCCCCCTCCCCAGGAGGTACTGTCGCATACCTATGCGGCGACTCTGAAGCTGGGGAGAAGTCTGGAGACACGACCCGTTCCGGTGCGCCAAGGACCGGCTGTAGCAGTGTATCCAGCAGAGGATCGACGGGAGAAACTGAAGACTGCCGCTGACACAAAGCTGGTACTGAAGACCTCAGTACAGCCAGCAAAGATTGGGGTGACTATAAGCAGCATCCGGCCATGCGGAAACGGAGGTGTCATCGTACCTATGCCCGAAGGGGTGAGTATGGTGGCTTACGCAGACGATGTCACGATCGTCATCGAGGCACCGAGTCGAGCGGCTATTGAGCATAAAGCTCGAGTGACGCTTACCGCGGTATCTGAGTGGGGAGCTCGTAACCGCCTTAGGTTTTCTGCTGAGAAATCGCAGACGATGAC
This sequence comes from Heliconius hermathena, assembly GCA_013403705.1. Taxonomy (NCBI): domain Eukaryota; kingdom Metazoa; phylum Arthropoda; class Insecta; order Lepidoptera; family Nymphalidae; genus Heliconius; species Heliconius hermathena. The sequence continues at coordinate 100,238 of JAAIXJ010000298.1, forward strand.
AATGAAGGGCCAGTTTAAGAGACCTCCTACGATTAGACTGGACGGCGCCTCGGTGACGCACATGAATCATGGGAAGGTGTCGAGAATATCGGCATCGACCTGCGGAGTCAGGTACAGAGCCTTTAGGATCCTGTACGTAGGTACTTATGTGGCCACTCTTACCTACGCTGCGGCCGTATGGTGGCGACGCTCGTCACATTATGCAGTGCGGAGCGCTTTGCTCCGTACACAACGCCCGGCCCTGGTATTGCTCACGAAGGCTTACAGATCTGTCAGTACCGCAGCGTTACCTTTGCTAGTGGCAACTCTCCCTGCTGATCTGGAAGTCGTTCGCGCAGGAATGTCCGGGATTGGACACAAGTGAGGAGCGCAACTCGCGGAAATGTTTAATTACAAGGGAGATCTTTGCTCAGTGGCAGGACAAGCGAGCGAGCAATCGAGCGCGGACGGGAGAAAGCTGCATGCTTTCTTCCTTCGAATCACTGATAGGATATCCTATGTGTGGGTCGAACCGGACTACGTTGTCTCGCAGATCTTGACTGGCCATAGATACTTCAGGTTCCGCCTTCATAAAATGCGGCTATGCGAGTCTGCCGAGTGTTTCTGCGGGCATGAGGCGGAAACCCGAGACCACGTACTGTGGGAATGCAGTTTATACGCGGAGGAGCGCTATGAGATGCTGACTGACTGGTTTAGGGTTGAGTCTGGTCTAGTCTATCACGGCGACCTGGTGGCAAGCGCGGAAGGTTGCAGGCGATTGCGAACGTTTGCGCACAAATGGCACCGCAAGAGGAAAGAATATGAACTGTGATCTAAGTCTGCTCGGACGCGAAGGGATGGCTGTGTGTCGTCAAGCCCCAGAATGGGGAGAGTTGACAAGTAAGGGACAGGAAATAGATTTGTAGGAGTCCGCACTGGGAAAGAGCTACGTCGAGAGAGAAACGCAAGTACCGTTCGGACTCCAAAGTTTCGGTCCGTATGCCCAAAGGGCGGGTAGGACCATGGGTGGTTGGTGGGTACCCTAAGGAAGTATCTAAGGCGTTCGATATGGGACACTCCTATAAGGCATTGGTTGAGATCCTAGGAGCCTAAAGACTACTGAGGAAGTTCTGCAAATACACAACTCGTCTGTGCAACAAGGCAACTCTACCACGTGTAGGAATGCAAGAGTCCATACTGTGTGATGTGGACAGGTGAAACGTTGGGTCTCTACGTCGATCGGAGTAAAAGCTTCGTTCTGTCGAAGGTGCCTGACGGCCACCGCAAGAAACACTACTTTCTTACGAAGAATTCACTCATTCGGTTGGTAAGAAAAAGCTTCTGCAGATGTCTTGCGTGGATAGATGGCGCTATCTATGCAAAGACTTCGACTCGTCTGGAACTGTGATGGTCAAGTATGAGGTGAGCAAAGCTTTGAGTAACATCTCCAAGGCGCCCCTTTAGCCGCAGCAGCGACTTGAAATTGTAAGGGGTCACCTCGTTCCGAAGTTCCTGCACGATGTTCACTGCGCGGTGTTTTGCTTGGAATGATATCGAACAGCAAATTAAAGATGTTCGATGTCCTTCGGGGCGCGGTGAAAAACTGGCTGAGGCTACCGGTGGATGTGCCTCTGGGCTAGCAAGCATCAGTCCCAATGCAGATCAGATTTTGTCTAGGGTACTTAAGGTAGCCTAGCGGCAAAGAAAGCGATGCGGGCTGGGAGCGAAGACTTCAAGGCGCCTATTCCGAGACACGATTCAAACAAAAAGTAGCGCTAGAGAAGATATCTAGCACGAAACGGAGACGAACTGAGTATGCGAGGGTACAAGTGTTTTGTAAAAGTGCAGGTTGAATAGTAGCTGATATCATTACCGGCCAGAACCTAGGAGCTAAGTACAGACTGGCGAAGTTGGAAGCCTTTTGGCGTCCTCTCCTCTAGGAGATATCTGATACCCGTGGCCCCACAGGAAAATCCCTACGAGCCGTCAGACAAGCAGTGGGTGCCGAGGAGCCATGTTCTAAATCGCTATGGTAGCCGATCTCGGTAAACCAGGTTAAGACTGTCAAGGTCAACCTGGTACTCGTGTCTGGTCCGGACGGTGGTTTTCTTGTGCATGAGTGGCGTTCCCATACCCGTGACGACAGAAATTTTCAACTTCTGGTTGATGTCGGACGAAATTCCCGAACAGCTTCGGCAAAGTCGCACAATTTTCGTGCCAAAATTTGACACTCCCAAGCAACCGAGTGAGTACCGGTCGATCTCGATCACGTCGGTACCACTCCAACAACAACCTCCATACAATCCTGGCTGCAACTGGCGCGCAGGCTGCTAGCCTGCGCGCCAGTTGTTATCCACCTGACACAAAGTAAAGGCGGTTTGTCCATACGGACGGTATTCTCGAGAATACAGCTGCTCTCGAAGAAATGTTGGGGTACAGTTGAAGAAAGTTGCGATGGCTCGCTAAGTAGAGTTGGCAATTTAGCAGTTGCGGCCAACGCCAGGAATCTGAAGTGACCCAGGAAGTTGCTCAGCAAGTTTCTCGTGAGTAGTCTCTAGGACACAACATCCGTGGCTCTCTCTTTGGAGAAATCCTTATCAACGTTAAAAATTACAATAAACTAATAATCTCTGATCAAGATAGAGACACGAGCTTAAAGCTTTAAAGCTTTATTAAAAATACATTCGTGGCTAAGTTCTGGCGGGAGAAATAGCAAGCGCGGACTGATGCATTCGAACTCCGCGAATCTCACGTCACGACACTCGGACTCCACTAAGTGGAGAACACAGAAGTTGCCAAGTTCTAGTTCCGTGGATAAAGTAGTTAAATTGTTTTTATAAATTATTTTAGTACATTTTCCTTGATCTAATCTAATATTGGTCTTAAAATCTGTATTTTTTTTATTCAAAGTATTTTAATTTTTTTTTTATTTGTAATACCTACGTACAATTTCTTGTTCATGTTATATTCGGAGGACGGAGATTTTTATGCGCGATTAGGACATATGCCTGACAGATTCTTTATTATTTAATGACATCTTTTTAAAGTTAGCATCACATATTCTAAAACATTTGAAATTTTTCCGTACAAAAAGTACAGCATTTTTTTTTGTATACTTCATAAACTAAAAGTGTATAAATAATTGTTCATAAATTATATTTTAACTATACAATTATAATAACGTATATTTGTAAAGTAAAAGTGACTGAGAGTGACTTAAACTATACACTTCACAAAATACAGATACTAAATTGTGTGTTTTAATAAAACATTCCTTGTAGTTACAGTTTTCTACGAACTAAAAGAACTAATGTAACATGAACTGTATATTTAAAATTTTTAATATTTTTAATGAGAGCGCAGTCGGTGGGCCATTCAACAATGGCAAGAGTGTTTTAATAACCGTTGATCACGCGTTGCGTCTACTCTGACTCGCACCCCTCCCGCCAACAGCCACTAACAGTCACGGGCCGGAGTGAGAAGTTCAGACGTTGCCCGGGTTGAAATTTTGGACTTAGAAGAAGTGTGCAGATATTGTTAAAACCTCGTGTGACAATTCTTTTCTTCGTCTTTAGCTCAGCAATCCGGAAACCTTCATCGGTTCCAAGGAAGCCGTCCTACGGCCACAGTAGAGGTAGTTGGCCCTTTTCTCTTATAAGGTCAAGTGCACTCTCGGTCAGCTATCCAGTATATGTGCACCGTTTAGTTTTATTCTGAAGCAAAGAGATGTATTCTTTAGAAAACTGATTCCAAAAAAGTTATTAGAGTAAGGAATGGGAAAATGAATTTTAATACCTAGAGTTATGCAATGTTGAAGCAAACGTTAAATTGTGTTAAAAACTCAGATGAGTCACATGTCCAAACCAAATTTTTAGCATTATCAGATACTTTTAGGCCCGCTACGACCACAATTATGTATGCTTTCTTAGTTAGATCTGTGACAAGCTCTGGGTGAACGGCTTTGACTGAAAGGCAGACAAAAAATACATAAATAAGATTTTGAAAATGTACTTCCTCCTATGTTTTGATAGTGCTTACGGTCAGCTATCAATACTGGCCCGGCATACTCCGCAATAGAATGAATTAAATTAAAAATGGAAATTCTAAATGTGATCTTGAAATAAGTAATAGTCCCAAATACATACATATGGCTTTGACATTTTCATTTTAAGTATTTAATACACTGCCTACATACTTTTTTAAGAAGTTTCTACCACTTAGAGACCAAAATAACTGTCTAATATTTTTCAAAACTATGGCCCAGCACGTACTAAATCGATGTGGTATTTACGGAAAATTATTTCAGCTAATTGATATATGGCGCATCGCAAAATAGGATGTTTGACGTTGAATTCATAGGGGCAGTTTTGTAATCTACCACTACACGAATAATATTCAAAGGCGAAAGTTTGTTTTTAAAAGGAAATTTACCATATTTAAATAATTTATAGTATTCAGGAAATATATACCTTTATAAATCAACTAGCGGCTCGCCCACGGCTTCGCCCGCTTAAAATACATGATTACTGATTTAATAAGCACAATCGATTGACAACTATAATGACTTCTAATATGATTTTTTTTACGACATTATCGTTAAAGAATTTTTGATTGTTTTAAATAAAAAAATACGACCATTGTTGATATTTGATATTTATAAAATATACATAAAGCTAATTATTTATTACACNCAAATGACGATAACTTTTTTTTTAATGAACCGATTTTGATGAACTAAACTTTAGTACTCAAGTTGAGTTGAAACAAAACAATTGGCAAAATTTTCAAGTAAATCGGTTCAGTACTTTCAGAGAAAAATGCGGACAGAAATATGTCAACAGACAGATAGACAGACAAGAAATTCAAAAAAAATCTTTTTGCTTTTTATTATTCTTTTTAAGTATCCCTCTATCCATTTCAGTCAAAATTACTAAATGTACAGACAAAATATTTTTACTGTCTTATTATATATAGAGATAATTATAAGCTTAAATTAATTATTTAATTCCTCAACTGATCAAGAACTTTTTAATTTTATATTTAAAACTAGCGCCCCCAGTGCGTCTACGCACGCTTGAAATATACGAATGGTATCTATACTTATAATAAATCTGTAGAAAAGTCGTTTCTGTACATTGAAAATATTTTTAAAAAAAATTGCCAGGGTGTTAAAGGATAATTAACAGAATCCATTTCCAACATTTTTGGAATTTTTGTCTGTTTGCCTGTTTATCTGTTTATGTGAACATGTATAGTATAAAAAGTACACAATAAATTTAAGCAACTTTTATACATAAAAATTACAAGTAAATCAGAGTAACTTTTAGTGTCTATTTTATTGTAATCGCTTCACTCTATCAAAAGATATAAGTATTTAAGTTTTCAAGAAGTTTATATTTGAGATAGTAGAAATCGATACAAGTAAAAATATCTATTGACAACAAAAACTAGGTACTGACGAATCTTGATAAGGCATTTAACATTCTGTGGAGTTAAACACTAATTACGACGGGAGGAACATTAATCATTTTAATACTTTAGCACAACACAGTTTTTAAGATATTTATATTTGAAAAAAAAAATAGAAACGATATCTATTGACTACATATGATAATGAATGTTGATAACGCATAAAACATATTGTTGAGTTATTATTTGTTAAACGTTAATTACGTCGTGTAAGTGTGATCTATAATTATAATAAATTTAACATAAACATAATAGTATTTTTCTAACAATGTTCGAATGGTTAAAGTTCAATTGTAAGTCCAATAGATGACCCTGTGCATAAAACGTCGTTTTCTGAATCGCGCTGGCAAACACTGTTTATAAAAATATCCCGCAGTATTATTTCATAAATTACAAGCGACACGTACCGACATTGCACTATTGCACCTGTATGTTGTATATATGTATGTGCCAAGGGTATTTTAGGGTACATACCTCAAAATCCTTATAAGATAACTTTGTTGTTTGTCCGTCTGTCCGTCTGTCAAGACTATTTTGTACAAGATCGGTTAAAGGTTAGATACCTCAATGTTCAAGTCTATATTCCCTTAGAGCACAAAAAATCTATCTTCTAAATCATCACAATCAAATGACGATGAAATATGAGGGTTTATGCTTCGTTTTTTGTCGCATTTTCTATCATAACTATAAGGGACTTCCCGTTGATATACAAATTTGTTAAGAAGTTAAAACTTATGGCACGTATAAAGGAAAATTCCAAAATTATTTTTCAAAAATTGACAACTACAAAGATTAGGTATAAACTTTAATCTGTACTTAATTTGATACAAAATGACAACTTTAATAAGTTATTCTTTTGGTGTATCTCCATTCATGAAACTGGTAAGAAACTCTCGGGTCATGAGTACGACTTGAACTTGTTGATTATTTTATAGATTATATAAAAATGCCTAAAAACGTGTTTTCTATGTATATTCTGTTTACAAATTATATATTTAACTAATAATATATGTTACTAATTTAAAAACTGTACAGGAGCTAATATAACTTATTTTACAAAGAATATCGTGAATACTTATCCAAATCAATTAATTAATATTTAAGGCTGTTTGTAATATCTATATTTCTTAAATGAATAATTATGTTATTTAAGCCGGCAAATCCGCGAGCAGGCCACTACTACTACTAGGTTTCAAATATATTTAAAGAAAACCGACAAAGCGCGAGTGGCACTCGCCCACAGAGGGCTCTGTGCCTATTTCAGGATTGTTATTGGGAAATGTCTTTTATGTTTTGATGATGCGGCGAATAAAGTTAACAAATTTAAATTTGCGGTTATATTTACTTATTTAGTACTAGCGGCCTCGCTCCCTTGAACTATATGATTATTAATTTAAGAAATAGATATAGATATTAGAAACTAAATTAGTATTCACAATATAATTTGTAAAATAACTGTAATGATTGCATATTAGATTCTGTATGTGTATTTTACTGTGTATTTTACGCGGGTAATATTTGTAATATAGCCGTATACTTATTATTCTTGTTCATTTTAATTAGGTATTTTTAGGGTTCCGTACTTTTTAATGAAAAAAGCCTTAAATAGCAAAAAACGTGTGTTCCGACATTAAAAAGGGAATCAAAATTAATAGGGTGCTTCTACTTAATCTAGAATTATGAAATTTGGCAACTAACATCTACAGCTAGTTCAGGAAAAAAATCCGAAAACTATACATTTGCTGTTAAATCCTAAAAAATAATAGTCTTAAAAGGGGGTCAAAATTTGGTATTAAAGCCGCTTCAAGTGAAGTATCAGGAATTTCAAAAAAAGCTCGAGCTTTTTTTTCGACCTCTAATTTTAGTACGGAACCTCGGTGAGCGAGCCTGATTCGCGCTTGTCCGGTTTTTTCTAATAATAAATTTTTCTCTACTTATTATTCTTTTTCGGCTTATTTTGATTATTTAGGCTTATATTTGTTTACCGATCCTATACACATAACTATATTCTTTAGAGGTTATTTTTTTTTATTATAATATGTGCCATAAAAATTAAGCTATATTATATTATAGATAGCATGTCGATATAAATAATAGAAATACAAAATATTAAAAAAGAAGGAGAAATGCAATTGTATTGTTCTTTTTCTTTTTTTCGTAGCTAAAACGTATTAATGAAATTGCATACAATTCATTTGTTTTGAATATAAAATTAAGTTTTAGGAGTTAGGAGTGAATTCTAAAAAAAACACGAAACACGTGTTCAATAAAATATTTTTAACAGTCTGAATTTAGATTTTTCCATATAAACTTTCAACCCCTTATTTGAACTCTTAGAGGGTGAATTCTAAAAAAACCAAGAAACACGTGTTCAATAAAATATTTTTAAGAGTCTGAATTTTAAATTTAATAAAAATCGGTGCCGATTTAAAAAAAATCCATACAAACTTTCAACCCCTATTTTATCCCTTTAAGGTTAAAATTTTTCAAAATCCCTTCTTAGTGTAAATGTTCAGATGACGAAAATAAACATCGGTCCAAATTTTACGTTTCTACGCACAGCAGTTACGGCTGTGCGTGCGTCTTACCTCAGTCAGTAGGAACATGTCCTTTTATATATATAAATAGAAGATAACATATTTGGTATTTCCTTATCATAATTATTTCATGTAGTTTCTCATATATACCCTTGACAAAGTCAATCTATCTGCTATAAATAAATGTAAAATTCTTAAAATTATTATTAAAATGTCACCACGTCATCTAATATTGACTTATTATATTATTATAATATTTATGGTAGACTAAATAAATTAATTTTTAACAATAAAAAAACTGAAAAATTAATTTGCTTACTCCTAACAAAGTAAAACGTACTTTGATTTTGTTAAACAAAAATAATTAAAGAAAGATTTTATAATTTTGAATTCAGTGTCAAATTAATGCTACAACAGTCTTACTACAATATCAAATTTCTAAGCCTGTTTGTTTCAGCTGCTAGAAATGGCTTCCATCCAGAACTCATTGACTTCCATCCAGTTGTTATCGGTATTTTAAATCATTAATTATTTTCGTTTTTTTTTAAGAAAACTATAATGAAAATGGGGATGAAATCCAAAAAATATGTACTTACTATCTTCGTAAAAAAAAACATTTATTTCTGTTCGGTAGTTTTTGCGTGATTGGAAAACAAACAAACAGACAGACAGACAAGAATTCTACTGAGTGGTTTTTAGCTTCTATAATCGATATGTCAACCAACCCAATTTTTATTTTTTTATATATCTTTAGCTTCACGCTGTATCCCGCACACAGCAGGGTAGGCAGAGGGAACCTAGTGTTAAGACACTCCGTTCCCCACTTTCTGCCGAATTCTGGAGGCATTGCGTGTTGAGTGGCAGAACTCAACGCCGCGCTTAACCTTGACACCAGAGCGAAGAAATGGAAATATAAATTTAAGTAAATATTTCATCTCCTCGAGTGGTGATCGAACCCACAACCAGTCGGTTTTGCAGTCACACCTCGTGCCGCTGCGCCACGACCGGCCTCAATCGGTAATTTAATTTTATTTATATATCTTTATTCAAATTCAAACATTCAACGTGAGGTTATAATGTGTTTCGCAGACACCGTGAAACTACCAGTTCTTCCCGCTTGTATGGTGGAGGAGTTTTAATAGCGATTTCCAAGCGAAATAAATGCTTTAAAAGGTATTTGGATTAATATAATTTCGAGAACAAAAACGATATCCATATGTAGTGTCTATTTACCACCACCATTTAAACATAATAACATAGAGAATTTCATGCATAATGCAAATAAGTTACTTTGATAGTAGGAGATTTGAACTTCGATAATGGATTAAGAATGCTAGATGTCAAAATAAATTGTTTCGTAGTGATTTTAGCCCAATTAGTACGTTAATAAAAGATCTTCTGTATATATCCGTATTAAAACAATATAATTGTCTCAGTAAATATTTAGGTAAAACTTTGGAACTTACATTTTATACTCGATTCATTATGGCAAGACAAAAAATGTAGACAAAAAAATTCTGTTTCTCAAACTTTATTGTATTTTTTTTATTTATATTTAATTTATTTAACGTGGAGTTTTCTATATATAGCATCTGTCTCTTATACACACGCTCCCTT